>PPHD01020748.1:0-12362 GCA_002909625.1 Bambusicola thoracicus | reverse complement strand
TTTTTTTTTTTTTTTGTGCATGGGAAAATAAGGGGTAACTATAAAAAGTGCTCTGCATTTTCACAAACAAAAGAGAAAAGAAGATCTCTTTGTTGTAACGGTACATACACGTATGTAGAGCTGGCAGTTTGACACTATTCTGGATTACACGAGAACGAGCTTCAGGAAAGATGTAAACATTACACATGTTCTCAGAATAACAAGAGAACAATTCCTATTCAGGCTTACTTTTCCATTCAGCTTTCAGAAAAAAAAGGAGCAAAACAAGGTCTCTCTACCCTTCTGCAAAATGCTTCTTGAAATTCTTCTAACATAAGAAGCACAGATTGCTTAAGACAGAGTACAGTAATCTACAATTGTATCAAGCACGGAAAAAAATTATTTTCTGTCTTTTAGGACATGCAAACTTTGCCAATCCTGATGGATTTTCCCAAAGAAAATGCCAGCTGAGTCCTTGTTGCCCACTGCATAAAAAACCAGCAAATTAGGCATTTCTCTGCAGCATGAAAAGCGCTTTTAGGTAAAATATGCATGGCATTTAGCCAAGGATGGAAACCAGCAACAAGCCTTGCAGGTGCCATGCAAGGAGGAAATAAGAGAAACAAACTGCCTGCTGTAAAGATACAATCATATAAGTCTTGTACTCTTTGCTTTCCATGAGAGGAACTGACTTAGTCCACTATCACATACATTTACAACTCAGCACAAGAACTGATTTAATAACAAGTTACCTCAAAATGAGGTTTTCTTTCCAAAGAGTCTGAAACGTGGACTGTTGTACTGTGCTCCTCCGCTTGCTCATGAGAAGTAGCAGCAGCAATGCCTTCCTGTTTGGTTACAGCTTTGTGAGCCTCCCTTTTTTCCTCTTTAGCCCCCTTAGTCACAGCAGAGCCCTCCTTCCCTTTTGCGCTAGCAGATGCTGCCTGAGCCTGGGCATCTGCAAGTCCAGCCACTGAAGCGGGATCCCCACTCGCATGCACATTCATCCCACGTCTCTCCTCAATAACCACAGTCTCCTGTACAACCTTCGTCACCGCGTCCTGGTGTGGCTGAGCCGCTTGCTTCAATTCACTGGAAGTTACCTCCTGAGATGTCGTTGTGTCTATTCTCTGTAGGGAAAGAGGAAAAAACAATCCTCATGTTGAAAGCAGATAATGCTACGTAGAGCAGCTCCTCAGCTTAACGTACTGTGAACATAAATAAAAACGGGGCATTACATTTTGCCAGTTTATTTCTCTCGCGTTGATGGATTTTCACTCTTAAGGACATCATCAGAAAAGTAGGAATGAAAAATAAAACAAGAATTACAATTTTAGAAGTGAAGAGAAATGGCAGTGTTTTTATGCTTGGTAGTTTTGTGCGAGTTTTATAAAGGCAAAATACAGCACCCTGTAAAATGACCAAAATAAAGTGAAATGCGACTGAAAAATAACCCACAACACTTTTGTTGTTGTTGTTGTTTTCCCTTTTGGTGAAGTTTCTGTTGTGGTCTGTTGTAACAAAGGACAAAGCACAGCAATGTGATGCGTTAGTCATACAGGCTTTGAGTTATGCATAAAAACAGGAAACAAAAGCAAATCAAAAGTCATCATTGTGCAGTTATAACACCGAGGGATGAAATAATACGGCCACCTGCGCCCAGCTATGGGAAGTAGTAGTAACCCCTCCTATGAACTCAGTTGGCTTTCTGGCGGACTCTATTAAACTGAAGATATCTGAGCCATCCAGGGTTTTTTCACCGGTGGACTGTTTAGTCTAAATAGACAAAGAAATGGAAAGTCATACACAGATGAAAGGCCGACCCACATGCACAGAGATATTAATTGACAAAACTGGAGGCAGAGACAGAGGAAAGGAAGAGAAGGTTGCAGGGCACAGAGAGGTTGGGAACAGGGTAAGGATGGGAAAATAAATTAGAGCAAATTCATACTGGCTGTAGTAAGCAACAGTTACAAAGCATAGTTGTTAGCACTGGCGTTTTGCTCGTTCAAGCAAACCTTTTTACCCTTTGGTTAACAAGCAACAGCGGCAACACCACATGTCAGTAACGTGGATCTTTAAATAAACCAGAAAAGTTGAAAGCCTTATATAATGCCTGCTTTACACTGTGGTACGGCTTCAAATTATGAGAAAAAAAATAAGCTGGGTTGGCTGCTGTCAACATAAAGCCAGGCAGCAGGAGAACTGAAAGGCAGGGTAGTGTGAGGGCATTGCCTAAAAGAAGTCATGCTTTAATCTTTAAACTGTGGCATGAAGTCAAAGCCTCTTGTTACCACCACTTTTGATGCAGACGACTCAGTAACATAGTGAGCAGTAGCAATGGTAAATGGTTGTTCTCTGGAGTATCTCCACTCAGACACGCTTTTATCTTTCCAGGCAAATGCCCCTGCTTTTGCAGCTTCACCATCAAGGTGTTTTTCTGCTTTGCCAAGCTGCAAGCTTCCCAGTAACTGCAAATCTTGGTCCATCCTTAGTGTCTTTTTCAAGCTCTCCTCTTCAGGACTCTGCAACTGAGATTCCGCTTCCTTTATAGGTGTCAGTGAGTCAGACAGCTTTCTTTTTGCGCTCTGCACATCGGCCTTCTCCTCAGTGACAGGCTCTACGATCCCATACTTGGCCAATACTGGAATGATTTTCACAGATTCTTGTGCTTCCTTCTCCTTTTTTTGCACAACTTCTACAGAAGGCTGTACTGTTTTCTCTCCCTCTTTAGTTTTACTTGTCATGGTAACAATTTTCCCAGACACAGCATCATAGGACTTTCCTAAGGTGAACATTTTCTGCTTATTCTCATCTTTGGATTGTATTTCACTTTCCAAGTCCTCAAAGCTCAGAACAGTACTGGATTTTAGTACCTCGGGCGGAATGCCAGCTTTACTGCTCACAGTCACCACTTTGTATGTCACACTTTTTTTCGATTCACCATCAGCTACCTCAGAAGGCACTTTGTCTATAATAACCCAATCCTCAGTGCCCTATATTTGAGATATAAAAGCTAAATTAGAATATCTGAAGGTTTATCTGTGCTTCAGGAGCACTAATGTATGCAGTCTTTTAAGAAATCAACGCTGCCTCTTTGGAAAGCATATAATAATTTTACCACTGAACTTCTTAGAGCAGTTATCAAACAAACAAACAGCATCACCTTAGGCAAAGTTAGATTTCTTGTTGGTTTCTTCCTGTTAGAGGCCCGTATAATGTGGACACAAAAAATTACATTTGCCACACTTTTCTGCAGTAATTTGAAGCAGAATAAAATGATCATCAGAATCATCCTGAGGTTAAAAATCATATACTGCCATGCTTCGTAAAGCTACACTTGAAAACAAGTTACAAAAATAGGGCAAATAAGCCCATTCAACTGTATCCCAGATGCAACAACCACACTTTTGATCAGGTCTTAGAACAGTATGCATTTGTATGTAGCTGCAGTCTGCACTGCAGTCTGCTTTTGTTAGAAAACATCAACCCCCTTCAGCATTATTTAAATTTAATAGTACAACACAGTAAATGCCATACTACTAAGGATATTGAGCTGAAGGCAACATATTTTTTTCTCCTTATGCAAGTATACTACATGATTTGCTTTGACTACACAATCGGCATCCACTTATTTGACTGTAAGACTGTAACTTCTGCATTTAACTAAGCAAATGTGGTTATTTAAAATTGAATGAATTAAAAATAACCTCTAGGGATGATGGGATACTTTTCTGGATAATGATTTGATGAGAAGTAACCAAAGTGTCAGCAGATTCTCCTTCCTGTAGCTTCTTCTCTATCACACTTGGCTAATAGAAAAACCAATAAGAACACAAAGTTCACCATCACTCAGAATAATCTGAATTCACTTGACATTATATAGGAAATTCATTCTAATGACACAAGTGCCCCATTCATCTCAAAGTTCTCAGTGTAACTTATGCTGGAAATGCATGCACAACTGCAAACAACATCCACAAACAGAACCGTGCAAGTAGAGCTGTAACTAGCAGAGAAGTCAATCTGTATTAGGTAGCCATAAGCACTGAAGAGGCCACATTCCTCTGAATTTGGCCCCCAAAACATCTGTCTCTAAAATTATAAAAGAAGTAAATAAAATAAAGGAAAAAAAGTGGTTTGGAAAGGAAAAAAAGATAATAAAATAAATAACTGTCAGCCTATCTGACTGCATTTCAATAAAGTATGATTTGTTTTTACCTGCATTTCAAGGAATGTAGTACCTCCTTTCTGCAATACTATGAGTTTTTCTGATTTTTCTCTTTCTTCTTTGGTCTAATGTCAGGGGAACAAATGGTTTCAGTAAATGGAGGGCATATAGTCCACTATACTATACAATAGCTTATCATATTTCTTTATAAAGTATTTACTGCATGGTAAGTTAGGCAACAGAATTAAAATAATTTTACAACGGCAGCCTCTCTGTTCAGGACATTCAGATGAATGCAAAGTAGACATGAGTATAAATTTTGCATAACTGGAAAAATAGCAAATTGAGTAATACTTGGGTGTGGATGCATGGCATTTATTTTATCCTATGTCATTCACTTAAGTTTGTCTGGTGCCAACTGATGTGGCTTTCATCTACAGGGTCCTCTGCCTCACTCTGGCTTTGCTCCTTCCTCAAATTTCCAGCTTCCTCTTACAGAATGACATCAACATCCTCCTTAACTTTATCCCATCCGTGCCTTTCCAATGCTGTAAGAACAGCAGTTCCCAAGGCTGAGAATCAATTTTGAACTTGACTAACTGCAAAACTTTAAAATATTGCTAATGCTTGCTCTCTTAGGCCCTTTGAGTATGGGCATTCCTCAGACACCCTGCCATTCTTCCTGCTTCTGGACTGGCCACCTTCTTTATTTGGCCGGAGCATGTATGCCCCCCGAGAGCAAAGCAGATTTCTCGCCAGACCCTTTGTACCTATTTCAAGGCAGGTGTACTCATTAGGTGTGTCAATGCAAGTAATGCAAGCAGTACAATAAAAGGGTACCGTTTTAAATTTGTATACCACTCTGCACTCGTAAAGAAATGTACACATTTAATGAAGATCTAGAACATCTATAAACTGGAGATGGGAGGGTAGAAGTGACTCATGTACCTGGCTGCAATGAGAGGCATAACTCAGCTCTTTGATAGGACAAGGGGAAATGGTTTTAAGTTGAAGGAGGGAAGACTTAGGTTGGATGTCAGGAGGAAGTTCTTTACTATGAGAGTGGTGAGGTGCTGGCACAGGCTGCCCAGAGAGGTTGTGGATGCCCCATCCCTGGAGGTGCTCAAGGCCAGGTTGCATGGGGTCCAGGGCAGCCTGGTCTAGTATTAAATGTGGAGGTTGGTGGCCCTGCCTGTGGTGCGGGCGGTTGGAGCTTCATGATCATTGAGGTCCCTTCCAATCCAGGCCATTTTGTGATTCTGTGATTCCTGCATTTCTAAAGTGCTGGTTTAACTCAATCCAGACCAGCCTAAACATTGTAAAGGATTTTGTTAATATGACAGCTTTCATCTTCTGCAGCTATCTGGCCACCATTATAGTAGCCACTTAAAATTACTTCTCATAACTAAATAAAAAGAAAGAATTTCTTCCCATTATTGTGAGAACCAACTGGTGACCAGACAGGCTCAATCCAATCAAACACAAGCATACCAAACACTCCAAGTGTGTGTTTTACTTTCCTCTCTGCTCTTCTTTTATTGTAGCAATCTTGAAGAGCTAGTTGTAACAGAACCGAATACACCTTTAAAGTGGCTATTCTAAGTGAAGTGTGTAGCATCTGAGGATGTTGAACTACCACACAAGTAAGGTGCAAGTGCTTTGGATCCTGACTGCCTCTGCATTTCCTAGTAAGTGCTACAGCGCTGATTTTGACTGTTCATGGCTGAAGATTTTCCTGGCAAATTATTCTATCAGCAGGATGTGCAAACTGAAACCATTTTGGCTAGCACAGACAAAAAGGGTGTCTATATGTTACCAGAAGTCACCTCAGAGTTAGGCTCTGAAAACTCAAATCCACCCATATTTTTCACAGCAATTCCTTCATTTAGGGGCATGTAAGGTATAGTAGCTGGACACTGCTTTTGAGTAAGTCCTTTTCCTCCAGTAAGAATGCTATCAGACAAGGATATCTCTTGTCCTTTTTATTTCCAAATGAATGGTTAAGTTAGGATGCCTTTCCTCAGGGTAAAACCTACAAAATTGTAATGCTTTGCTACTGCTTGTGCGGTTTGATCAACATTTTGCTATTAAATTTGCAAAATAACTGAGACATGAAAGAAACTCAGGGGGTTATTTGCTTCACTCATACTCCTCTGATTCGGGTTCAGCTCTCCAGCCACTTACTTTTCACCAGGTCTTTACCTCTTTAATGTCAGATTCAGTCTGTTTATTGGACTTACGATTTTACTTTTAAGACAGAAGACCTGCATTTTCATCTACAAACATGTTTATAAGATCTATTATGATTCCTGAACAGGCCAGTAGAAGTGACTCTTCCCCTCTGCTCTGTACTCATGAGGAGCAGTACTACACTTGGACCACTGCCTCCAGCTCCGGGGCCCACAGCACAAGAACAATATGGACCTATTGGAGAGAGTTCAGAGGAAGGCCATGAGGCTTGTCAGCAGGATGGAGCACCTCTCCTATGATAAAAGGCTAAGAGAAGTGGGGTCATTCAGCCTTGAGAAGAGAAGGTTCCAGGGAAACCTCACTGTGGCCTTCCACTACTTGAAAGGGGCCTACAGGAAAACTGGAGAGGGACTTTTTACAAGGGCATGTAGTGATGGGGCAAGCTATAATGGCTTTAAACTAAAAGAGGACAGATTTAGTTTAAATATAAGGAATTAAATATTTATTGAGAGGGTGGTGAGGAGCTGGCACAGCTGCCCAGACAAGCTGTGGTACTCCATCCCTGATGGTGCTCAAGGCCAGGTTGGATGGGTCCCTGGGCAGCTGAGCTGCTGGGGGGCAGCCCTGCCCATGGCATGGGGTGGGGCTGGGTGGCCTTTAAGGTCCCTTCTAACTCACAGCATTCTATGATTCTATGATCTATTGGTCCTAAAAAGCAATCAGTAAACATAAAGATGATTCCTGTCAGACAGAAACAAGATAATCACAGTGGAGTAAAAAAATTACCTTCATGCAAACTATGCAAGCAAGCTTCTGTTTGCACTACTGGATTTAACCAAGACATTCTCTGCTTGTTGTGAACACTTCTGTATTTTAAGGCAACGCTAATACTACATCATTGCCTCTACATCTCATTATCTACCCATAACCTAAATAAAAGACTGCTGTTTAAATGGTGGTAAATTCTCACAATCATTTCAGACTGCACAGTGAGCAATAATTTTTTCCTGCATGAAAATGCACACGCTTAGCAATCTACACTTACTCTTCAATGGAGATGGCAGCAACTATCAGCTCCCTTACGGAAGTGGGCAAGCAGTTCTAATTATCATCATTATTTCTTCTTCACCTTTAGAGACTGACAAGAGTTCTGCCCTTTGCTCTGTATTTTCTTGTCAGGCTTGGTACTGTACCTCCACCCATGTTGCTATGCCACTGCTCCCAAGCAGTCACCATTATTTAAATTTTCCCTCAATCACTGTCATGTTTTCTTTCACGCATGGTCAGACTTCCTCAAGCTTACCAAACCTGTAAGGAAGCCTGCATTTAGCACCCTTACAGAGATCCAGTTCTGCTAGGTGGCTAGCAGTGAATTCTGCAGTCTATCATTAGTGATATAGATATCAGCTATCTGCTTTTCTTTGTACCTTTGCTGCTAGAGCCTGTGTCCTGAGAAAAAGGAGCACCTGCAAGCATGGAGGGGCCTCTACTATCTCCTGAGAGCTACTGTAAGTAAAAATGAATACATAAATATATAATGAAGCCTTTCAGATCTCGCTGACCTCTTCAGGCACTAGTGGTTCAATCATAGGAGCCTCCTCCTGCCTTGCTGCAAGCCGAACGGGAGATGTGGAAAGCCTCTTCTCCCACTCATTAGACACAGCCGTTTCTGTGGAGGTTTCCAAGAAGGTTCGTTTCAGCTCGCTTATATTGGTCTGATGTTTCATCAGATCTTCCTGGGTTTTGTCTAGGTCCTAGATAGTTTTAAAAGAATAGAGCAGTTTGTAATGCATCCTAAGCCAACTAAATTTCAGAGCCAAAACACTTAAGTCGATTAGTAAAAAGGAAAGTAACATCTTGGGGAGCCAGGGAGCACAGCACTAACACAACACTCTGTGAAAATGTGGCATTTTGAGAGGTAACAGCATAGCATATCTCGTACAAGTGAGTATAAATATACTCTTAAGGAGTTTATCCATATCACTACAATTTACACCTGATAAAGAGGCTTCAAACAAACACACATATGCGCGTGGAGGCACACACACATACGCACACGCGTTTGCATATTTATAGTACAAGTTAGAGGAGTCGTCATAATCTGAGAAACAGCATCTACTTAATTTACTAGCAGGTGGGAATACACAGGTCATGCATCATAGTGCAGGTTCACAGTTTACCACTAAAACTAACACACATGTACGCACATGCACTGGTATATACCAATACCAACCTCTAACATAAGATTACTATGTTTGACATACACATTTTCACCCTGTATTCGCTTAATCAGACTATTCTGAAAGAAGTGAAAAAGAAAGGGAAAGGTAAGGGAAACAGTTTTGAAAGGATACAAAATGCTGTTTCTACACATTTCTTCACAGAGAACCAACAGTAACATGCTGGGAGATATGAACACCTCCAACATCAGTACTTTAGTAACATCTGGACCTTCTGCTTCTGTACCTGTGCCTTTAGATCTCCGTCCTCCTCTTGATCCGACTGCCAGCATGAGAAAGATTTGAAAAAATACCTTACCCATCCATATTACAGAAAGCTTTACAAAAGTTGGTCAGTGAACTAGGTTCAGAGCATGTTTTCTCTACGTTAAGGGCTTAAGGGGAACGCATAGACACAGTAGCTGACTGCAGTTTTCCTAATTCAGAGCAGGCCTCCTCTTTCCAAAGTTGTTAATTTTGAACAAAGGAGTATTCAATATTTCCCTTTAAAATTTCCATTACCATTGTTTAACTTTCACTATTTAATTCATTATCATTGGTGCACTCTACTTTCACAGATCCTCTAGCTACTTATGGAGCAGAAAGTAGACTTTTTTGATGAGATCAATGCTGGTTAAAGACCAAACGGCAATAAAAAATTCTTCAGAAATCTGTAATCCCAAAGCTTAAACATATGATGACATCTCCTGGGCTGCAGGAAACGTTTTGTATAAATGGACCAAGGGTAAACATGCGCAACACCTTCTAAGGAATGAACCATGTCTTATTTGCAAAAAGTGCTATTTCCTTAACCTCAGTCCTATTCCATATTCATACATATGTACTTCATTTTCAGCCTGCATATATTCTTTCAGTACCTATCTGTAGTAGAGATTTTAGATTGCGAACACAGAATATTCACTTCATCTCAATTTTTCAAAAGCAATGCAAAATGGATCACGAAGGCAGTCCATTTCTCGGCGGGTTTCATTTTCAGATGGTAAGTATACGAACTTTCTGAAAATTGGATGTCCATAAGAGAAACAGAGGTTCACAAAATCTTCACCTCTAAAATAAAGATGGCGTATTGGAAGACTATTGTGAATTTTTGCTAAATAAACTGAACATTTTAAACATCGTGGCTTTAGGATTACGTTATGCTTTCTGTATGACTCAAAGCCTGAAGCTATGGAGCACAAGTGACTCTTTAAAGCATTTTGTGCTCCTGCCTGGCCTCAACAGACACTATGTTGTTGCTCCATTTGGATTATTACTGCTTGTGCCCCTATTTTAACTGTTAATTTTTCATACAGTTCTAATTAGTGAAATGACCCACTGAAAAATCTTTATCTGTTGACTACTTTATAACTCAGTTCAAATCTATTCTATTTACAGCTAAGGCGAAATTGTCCTGACACGTCATACACAGAACTCTTCCTTGACGATAATTTTAATGGTCTGAAATATTAATGAGATCTTACTGAAAAGCTACAGTAGTGTTTGCAGTAAGGCTCTGTCTTCTACCAGATGTCAGACCAAATTCAGCTCATGTTTGCAGCTGCAACCATATTAATTATGAAAGCATTATATCCACTTCACTGGAGTCACACAGGGCTGAATTTGCCTGCACAGCCTATGTACTACGTTGTGGATAAGAAGCTTATCAGTGTCAAGAAAAACCCACTTTTTAATGTTCCACATCTGAAGACAGTATGTGGATTGCAATCAATGCACTGTTGAAGATGATGTGAAATTAGTTGCATTGAAGGTATTTATAACCTGGAAATACATTTTCTCAGAAAACTTGAAAACTCTGCTGTATCTCCTTCCCCCCACTCCCTCTCTCCAACAGGCTGCAGATTATAAGAGCAAAGAAGCGAGCACCAAACACCAGACATTACCAACAAGGTAGGCAGTGTCTGCATAGGTGACGCTGCTATCATCCCACTATCTGCACAAGACAGTGTGAGCTCAGCAGCCTCCAGATAAAATACAGAAGTAAGATGAATGTGAAGGGTGCCCCAGGAACTCCGCTGGCCACAGGAAGCTTTCACACATGCTCAGAGTGGGGGCCCTACACTGCAGGAGGAGACATGCAGTTCAGAACTCATGCCCGAGGTCAGGGAGAGATGAAACCAAAGGCTCTCCCCTTTGGTAACCGGGGGCCATTGGCTGTACAAACCTCGGTGGCAGTGGTCTCACCATCAGCTGCAGTATCCGTCTGCTCACTGTCAGTCTATTTTGTTAGGCAAGTAACCGGGTTCCGAGAGGAAGGCAGGAATAAAGAATAAACCCATCTCATCAGTACACGCAGGCCACATAGGGAGCCATTAAATTCAACATCCCTGTGAACTGCATTAGCATTGCTTTTCAAACCACGCACAAGTCAAAGAAGCAAAATAAAAGTGCTATATTAGTAAACAGAACAGACTCAGAGGAAGACTCAAGGCGTACTGTACACAGTATATGGCTTTACTGTAACAAATTTTTAAGCCAAACAAAACATCACTGAAAAAGTCTTATTTTGATAGTAGATTTTTTTTTTCTTAAGAAAGCCAGGTGGCTTTTAAAAATCTAAATATAAAAAATATAAAAAAAAAACCACAATATTTTCTAATCAAACTTTTCCTCCCAAAATGATTTTTAAAAAATATTATTTATCAAATTTTTGTTCTAGCCAATAGAGATTAATGCGGTGTTTGATCTTTTATCTGGAGGGGGAAAAGATTATTAACAAATAAAAAAAGCTACTTGAACAGTCACCTGACTTTCAGCCCCTCATTTGTACAGAAGTTGTCTTGTCTCCACATTTACACACTATGAGGCTGTCTGCATTACCAAGGAGTAGAAATAACCATACCCCCCGCCTGTCTATGGAGTGATGGTAGGGCTCAGATCCCACTTGGTTCCAGTAAAGAGAAGCTGATATTGTTACCAACAGCAAAAAGAAACAAAACTGTCATTAAAAAAATAAAAACACTTCTCATTCCATTTCAGAATATGAATAAAAGCAGGAGAAAAATAAAAGTAACTCCCTTCCCCCCAACAACACTCACTAGGTATAAGTGATAAAGAGGAAACAAAGCACAGCATTGCTCAGACTGATCTGTCCCTGCTTTGCTCTGGTAGAACACTGACACCATGAAAAAAGTTTTAGAGGAGAACTCATGTCAAGACACAAATCAAGTCAAGCGTAGGTTACTACAGGCTGGGAAGATAGCTTGAGTGATTGTTTTTGATGTTATCTAAGCTTGCAGAAAACCATTAAGTAAAGAAAATACTCCCTGATGCCCCAGACTGGCACATAACAGTTATTTTAGCATCAGTGGAAGTTCTTATTTTGATTACTGACTTTCTGTGGTCTTTAGATGATCTATACATCTCATCCTCAGATCACATCAACATGAAATGGGAGAAACAGGCAACCTACTGAGCGCCACGGATGCAGCATCACTTTTAACTTTGAATTTTTTATCTTCTGTGATTTTATGACAACAGCAATAGTTCATAAAGACACTTTTTTGGATATGCTTTCATTGCCTTTTTCTTTACCATTCCTTTCTTCAAATAATTTGTAATTGTGTGACAGGCAGAAGAATAAGCAGATATTCTGAACTACCAGGTAAGTGTACCAATGTGAGCTAGATGCAATTTTTCAAGCAATAACCACTCACTAGGCAGACCACTTTTGTTTTTTAATAAAACTATATTGCCAAAATAGCCTACTTAGCTGGGCAAGCTGCTTTCATTAAGGCGTCACAAAAAGTTTATCTGAAAATTGCTTCTTTATTAGCAAAGAAGTT
>PPHD01020747.1:0-13527 GCA_002909625.1 Bambusicola thoracicus | reverse complement strand
ATTCTATGATCATGTCCAAACACTAAGTCCAGTCATAGCAGTCTTCAGCACAGTCCAAAGAATAGAGGGTGCCTGCTCAAAGGACTGCTAAATTCTTCCTTTTGGCAATTCAGAGTCTCCTGACTTGTTAGTAATACTTCCTCTCTCCCAGTTTCTCATCCTATCAGGTGTATTAGCACTGTACTAGAGTTGGTGGAAATTTAGGAAATCTTGAATATGAAAAAAATGCCTTTAGCTTCTCTTTATTTATCTTTTGTTTCCTTGGGTCCACAGTAGAATGTATTCATTCTCTTACTGCCAATTGAGTTTTTCTTCACAAGATATTTTTGTAGATCTTGCCTCCTGCTAAAAATACCTTCTTAGACGAATGGTAAATTATGCATTTTGTTCATCTTGATGAGTCCATGAGATATGCCAGTACTTGATTCAACCAGCAGGAAAACAGTGAGTTCCTTGAAATATTTTTCAAAAGCGTTATGTCGCTGGATGTCTTTCCTTTGGGCTTGTTCAGACCTTCCTCCTGAGATAATTATATGTCTGTGCAAGCTTATTTTATTGAGGAGCAAAAGGCTTTGTCTGTTAGAATTTACCAGAAGCAACCAATAGTGTAATAGGTACTTTCTGCTGTAGAGCTAAGTAAAAAAATGTTACATCTACTCCTGTTATTCCAATACTTATGTATGTTCCAGTACATTTCTGTATGCTATGAAATAGCCCAAACAGTAAACTAGCATTCCTGCATTGAGAGAAAAGTGCTAAAGGTTCTGCCCATCTTACCAATTTCATTTAGAAAGCCAGGAATGCAAAGTGGAGCAACGGTACACAGTGCGGTCCGTGGCCATGTGAGTGGTCTCCCTAGAGCAAGTATTGCCTTACTCTGGGGCCCAGGAGGGAACAAAAGAAGTTTTGATATTTTTTTGTTCAGATCCAATGTAGTTCAGTTTAATTTGCAAATAAATGCCTCAGACCCAAGAAATCCAGACCTCCACTCTCAGTCTCACCACGACCACCGTCTCATTTTGTGATCATGATGAAATCTGAATTAAGATATCCTTTGGGTAATGATGATGCAGTTTAGCAAACCCTGTGTGGTGCTGAGTTTTTCAAAATTGCAGCTCTCTTCTATTTCCTCTGCCCTGTATCTGTTAAAATCATTGCCAGTATCATTTTTGACAGCTTGGAGCTGTATCTGAACACCTGTTATTCAAACCCCAAAGAAACTGTCAGAAACGAGAAGCATCGTTTAAATAAATACAGATGACAACAACAGTGTGGAAAGGAAGCATAAACAGAATTTGTCACGCTTTTATTTTCTAGAATGCTACAATTGAGAAATTCCTGCAAGGAAAAGCAGGTCTGGGCAGCCACCACAGGTGCTTCATTAATCTGTTGCAACTGACACTTACAGATTGACGCTTAACGTACTGCCATGAGTGAATGATTACAATCCCCATACCCTGAAGGGCATTTTCATGTACACAAGTACCATTTACCATATTTTCCTTTTTTTTTTAATGCTTTTTTTCCCCCAAATTTAAACTTGGACCTGATGGTGGTGACTCAAGAAAAGATATCATAATGCTTTTTAAAGTAAAATGACAGGCTTTGTTCTGCAAAGAGGATGTAAAAACATGGGTTCTCAGTCTAGCCTAGAAAGCAGTGGGAATCCTTAGAAAAGCAGTGTTTATTTGTGCTAGTCTGTTGTATTATATGATAAAAGTACCATTTTTAAATACTACCCTGAGCAAGTGTATATTGAATTGTATGCAATCCCAGCTGCTGCTGTTCTAGCAGGCACTGTGATTGGCAGTCCTTCACACTGGTGGAGTATGGAGTAGGTGCTAAGTAATTTTCTTCCAACCTGTACAGCAATTACGGTATTCCTGTGCTGCTGTCATGTACCGGTGTGTGGATGGAAAACATGGGGATCTGGTGCAGTCTGAGAGCCTTCAGAGCACATACTGCCCATCTCCCAAATCAAGGAGAAACTGCAAAAGCATCTGTGGAGGTGTATCTAATTCTCTGCACTACATTAGGTAGGTACATCTTCTAGAAACCTTGAGAAGTATTACACAAAAAGAAAAAGGTGAAGTAGTCAAGGAAGGAGCTGTATCTTGATTTTGTCTGCTCTTTGGAAAAGCGTGGCAGCCAGGCACGTTTGCACTCCACCCATTTCCAGTGAGATTTACCTTCCATTAGCCATCTCAATTTGGATATTTATCTGAAGTTCATTAGTCACATAGATGCTGTCTTAGAGCAGTCAGTAATTGAAAATGACATGTTAGTCCTTGAAAAACTCAAGGAAACTGTGTTTTCAGGAGATTCACAAAGAGGAAACGTGCTCATTCTGTACTGTTTCTTCAGTTCTGTCCATTTTTCTTTGTTGCTGTCCTACTGTTTGAGCACTTCACTGTCTTATTGTGTATCTATCATAACAGAAATCTTGAAATACACATCGGACCTATTGCCATTAAACATGGGGAACACTAAGGTCTAAAAAGATCGAATTAGCCTCTCCAGCTGTAATGATTGTAATCTGCTTAAAACAACAATAAAGTGTCTTACACGTCAAAATTTTGCCAACTTTTGGGCCATGCACATTTAATTAGTTTATTTTAATGCACTTGCAGATCAAAATAGAGTTGAGACAAATTAGTAGAGAGGAGAGAAGCTTTGCTCTTTTGACAAAACAAGAACATTCACAACTCAGAAGCACTTTATCTCCTTGAGTGTCACTTTGAATGAGTCAGAGAGGATAACGAGCTGGTGCAGGAGAATGTGTGATGTGATATCATGTCTTTTCATGTGCTTCTCAGTTCTACCAAGGTGAGTTACTGGTGTGTAGAGCTGAGAAACTATTATACATGGCATGCCATGGGCTGAATTTCAGGTGCCATTTGTGTGTTTTTGCATAGGTTGCCATGCTCCATTTATGTAATACATAGTAAAACTTTTCATTTGTATCTTACATAGTATTTCCAATAATGTTTTAAGAAATAGAGTTCAGATCTTCGGGAACAGTCTAAGAGATTAAGTTCTGCATTAATGTTGCAAAGGAACCTTCATTCCATAAAATTTTTTAAAGGAATTAGATAGTTCCTTCTACACCTCCAATATCAACTGCTGTAGAGGACTAATAAAACCAGCTAATTAAGGCATTTGTATCTTAAGAACTCTTACAGCTGCGTAAGAAGGGGAGGTTTTAAGACATCAATACATGTATTACCAACCTCACCAGATAAATATACTATTTTCCAGCACCTATTTTGCACAATAAGTAGATGAAGAAAAAAATGATAGGGTGAATTAAAGCAGACAAAACAGTGATTTTCCACCAATGAGGGCCCTTTAAGAGGCAGAATTCATAGGATTTCATAAGATCCTCTCTGAAAGAAGGGCAAGGGGGAGAGGATTCTTCTATGGTCTGCTGCTGCTGTCCTTAAGTATAGCACATAAATATGAAACAATTTACATCATCTTCACACGCTCTCATTGCTTTGACATAGCAGTGCGTCAGTGGCTCTGGTAGTATGCAAGATCTTAAGGAAGCTTGCCTTACATCTCCTACTGCTGCAGTAAGGAGGACCTTGTGACATCTATATTTCTGCATATAATTTAACAGTAGAAATGTGCAATCAGAAGACTGTGTAATCAAAAATCTTCCAAGCAAACCGGAGCCAGATTGGATTAAGAACACGAATTATCATTTTCATGCATTCAGGCTTGATCATCATCTTTCTATTTCCCAAGCCTAAATTCCAAATCTCAGCAACCAGGTTGTATCCATTCACACACCAACCTGTCAGCACATGAGAAACACACAAGATCTGTAGCAGGGCTGTCTTGGTGTGATGTGTGATCTTCTGGGTTGTCAGCTGTGAGTTTCAAAAGAACAGGCTGAAGTGCAGCCATCTGGTTTTGCTACTGTTAGCTGATCATGATCATTGGGATCTGCCTGAGGGTAGGGAGGCCCTTCAGAGGGATCTAGATAAGCTGGATTGCTGGGCTGAGGTGAATTGGATGAGGTTCAACAAGGCCAAGTGCTGGGTCCTGCACTCTGGCCACAATAACCCCATGTAGCACTACTGGCTTGGTGCTGAGTGCCTGGATGATTGTGAAGAGGAAAGGGACAAAGGGACCTGGGGGTGTTGGTTGATGCTCGGCTGAACATAGCCAACAGTGTGCCCAGGTGGCCAAGAGGGCCAACGACATCCTGGTCTGCATTAAAAGTAGTGTGGCCAGCAGGAACAGGGAGGTAATCATCCCCCTGTATTCAGCACTGGTGAGGCCACACCTTGAGTATTGTGTTCAGTTTTGGGCCACTCACTACAGGAAAGACATTGAGTCCTTGGAACGTGTCCAGAGAAGGGCAACAAAACTGGTGAGGGGTCTGGAGCACAAATCATATGAGGAGCAGCTGAGGGAGCTGGGATTGTTTAGTCTGGAGAAGAAAAGGCTCAGGGGAGACCTCATTGCCCTCTACAACTTCCTGAAGGGAGATTGTGATGAGGAGGAGTTTGGCCTCTTCTGCCAGGCAACAAACAGGACCTGAGGAAATGGCCACAAGTTGTACCACAGGAGGTTTATATTAGACATAAGGAAAAACTTTTTCTCTCGGAGAGTGGTCAGGCACTGGAATGGCTGCCCAGGGAGGTGGTGGAGTCGCTGTCCCTGGCAGTGTTCAAGAGGAGTCTGGATGAGGAGCTACAAGATATGGTTTAATGGCTTGTGGTAGCAATGGTAATGGGAGGACAGTTGGACTAGATGATTCTATGATTCCATGATTCTATGATTCTATGTACCATTCCTCAGCAAATGTATTCTCAGTCCTCAGCCCCTTGCTCCTTGTCGCTCTAGGAAATAATGCTAGTTGACATCAAGCAGGATTTTGCAAGCAGTTACAGATCAAGTCAAAGATAATTTAATGACTTATGCATATCAGGCTAAATCAGCTTACAAGTGCTGGTTACTCAGTATCCATAACTTCATCTCTACTGTTTGGATGTCAGCCACCTTTCTTTTCCACACAAGGAGTTGCCCAACACTGTGGTTTAGGTCCTCTTTTTTTAAACACATCTGAACTTGCAAAGAACAAAGGAAGAATGTAGTCATCTTCCATTTGGATTAGATGCTATCTGTCAGATGAAAACCTCATGACCAGTTTACAGTCTACTAGAAGGCAATCAGTTTCTGAAGGGTTTTTTTGAAGTGTTCCCATTGCTGAAACTGAGGGAACCGCTTATCTGTTTACCAAATGACATGTTTCTTTGAGAGAGTTTTCTAGATGTGAGTCATGCTTTAGCAAAACAGGATTTCAGACTTCTAATAAAGCATTCTGGTCTTTTGCATAGGTTACTTCTTTATGAATAATCAAGAATGGAAAAGATGTAAGGATTGGACTCTGAAGTAAACAGAAAGTTTACTCAACTCATAGCATGACACTCTTTAGGACAGGTGTTTGAAATACGCCTGCAGTGTATGCTTTCTCTTGAAGATGGACTGCACTGAGCTGCCTGGAGGAATGAAACCTGCCTATCCTTGCTTTTCTCAGTTTGCTTTGAAAGATGTGGGAGGGGGACATCAGGGTGCTCAGATCTGAGTACCTTCCCTTGTTAGTGCTGTAAGTTCTTTCTTAGCAGAGGAAACTGATACCAAGTGAATATATGTCATTATCTCAAATGAAACGTGATTGTATTACCCATTTTTTCTAACAGTGCAGAGGTCATGCTAGACATTTGCAATCCTGTAAGTTCATCAATTTCATCAGTTCTGACCTTTCCTTCATTTTTTGTTACTGCAACTGTATCTCAGCTTAGGCTAGTGGATGCTTCACTTGTCATTTTTGTCCCTGGTCCATGGAGACAGCTGAGAACCAGGCACTCAAAAACCCATCACGGATGTGCACTCTGCTGTTCAAGCTGGTTCCAGGCATACAAGGATATAAGCATGAAAATGGTACTGTTCCATACATATCTGTTACCAAAAAGTAATCTCAATCATCTTTGAACTGGTGAACAAAACTGTAAGCATGTAATAATTCAACTTGTTTTATTACATAATAATATTTTAAGATAAATCAAAATTTGTTAACATTTATTGAGTAAAATTTCCAATGGGTGTTTTTTTTTCCTCCAGGAAATGTAAGGAGTTCTGCAACATGAAAATGGGTTGAAAAGCCTCTATCTAGAGACATACCTCTGTGCTACATATTTTCTCCAGAGCTACCGATACGTTCTGGTGTTACTTATGATAGGGTTTCCATCCAGAACTTGTCTGAAATCTCACAGCAAACTGACAGAAGCTGTGGGAAAAACTGATCGATAATTCCCAGTATAATTTGTGATATACTGCTGCAGGACAGTGAAATTAAAATGTTATTGAATTAGAGAAAATATTTGACTAGTATAAGTGAGTATTTGGCCAGAATTTATACCTGTGGAAAGCTGGATAAAGGTGGTATTGCAGTAGTTTTGAAGAAGTAAAAAACATTTTTTAAATAATTCTGTTTACTGAATACAAAGGATTTAACGCCATCTAAAAAGTGAATAAAAAATGATAAGCACCTCTCTCACCTGACTCTCAGACAGGGTGATGCTGAAGAGGAGGTGCCACCACGGCTGGCATGCATGCTGCAGGCTGCTGAGGAGGGTAGGAGTGAATGGTACTGGTGCCATGTCTGCTGGCCACGTCTACATCTCGAGAGGTGGAAGGCAGTGTGGAGCACGGAGCTCAGCAGAAACCTGACAGAGTTTTGCCTGTGGTCTTTTTTTTTAATAGGTCTGCTTCAGACATACACAAATTTCACTGTAATTGCTAGTTATGACAGTCTTCAAATGCTGAAGGTGATCAAAGGCATCAGCTTAAAAATACAAAGCTGGCATTACAAGGAAGTGATTTAACCTCTCTCGGTAGGCAGGTGTGTGTTGGGAGCAGAGAGGGGTTCATTGCTTCTGGCATCTAAATTGCAGGTGTAGTGAAAAGCAGCAATTTGTGTAAATCCATGACAAAAATCCTTCTAAACTGTCCTAACAGATCTGCTCTGTAACCTGACTGTATGGGGAAAGAATAATTTTAAAAAGCAGTAAGATTTAATAAATGAAATAAAATTTATGTGATTATGCTCTATTGGTAATGTATGTATATATAAACTTTATACATATTTAATGCCTACAGCCATTTTATTGTCACAAAAGAGAAGACTTTAGGAGTGGTGAAGTTTCCAAGCAGTGAGGTTAGAAAGCCCTGTTAGTGCTCCTCAGCTTCCCTTCCCAACAGCCTGGTGAGTGATGGGCACTGCGCTTACATATAGGCTCATAATATCACAGCGCTGAGCGGCCTGCCAGCACAAATCAGGGATTTCTTGGCTGTGAATTAGCACCATTAATAATTAATAATGACCCTGATGCTGATGAATGTAGACCTGCTTATTCTTCGATGTGATGCTGAAAACCCTGGTGTGCCACTGGGTGTCCTCTTGCTCAGTGCTCTGACACAGCTGAAGAACCAGGGAAATCTCTTGCAGGAGTAACAGTAATACTAGTTAACTGGATTGATCTAAATTAGACAAATGAGATAGGCACAGATGGGGTACCCTGTATCACTGGCAAAAGTGATTGAGTTGCTTTGCTGGAAGTGCTTAAAAACTCCAAATGAACAGAGCTCTTGCAACATCCATCAGGAGACTCCTTGTGCCAAGCGAGAAAGCTTCACCAGAGTTTTAAATAATGCTCACAGCTCACAACAGGGTCTGTGTGAAGGCATCACATTGCAGAGGCATTTGTAATTTAGACAGTAAAAGTGACAAGTGGGGAAAGAGAGTGCTGTGCTGCAACTTTTGTTTGGCTGTCAAAGAGGAAAGCCGTCAGAAAGTTTAGAAATCCAGTGCTGGAGTTTCTGATGGTAAGCTGAGGGGCTGAGGGCTGCAAGCTGCTTGGTGATGAGGAGGGGATATGCAGTCTGGCTTTCCTAGTAGTTATTTTTTTGCGTTCTTGTGAGCTCAGCGGGAGTCTCCAGGGGAAAGACTCCTTTTGTTATGTAGTTTCTGCTCTCCTGAAAGAAATGTTTCATGTAATGATGTGGGGGCATAAACTGCTCATGTGTGAGCCATGGGGACACAAAGGACATGGGGCCTGGGTGACAGGAGGTATCCTCCCACCCACAACCCAGCAGAGGCACAGAGGCTGTGGGGACCTTCGCTCTGCGGCCTTGTGCTTCTCCCTCTGGCACTAAGCCTGCTCCTGGAAAGCATCTTCTGGATGTTTGGGCTGTGCCCTTTTGTGATCTATTTCAGCTTTTGGGAACACAGCATCCCTTTACCCAGAGGCTGCTTTTTACTGCTTGAGATTTTTTTTTTTTTTTTCCTGTAGTGTCCCATCTTCTTGTCCTCCTCTTTCATAGTGTATGCATTCACATAAGTTTTCTACCCGACATCCATAAAAACAGATCCTTGCAAGCAATATCATTGCTATCTGTAGGTCCATATCTCTAAACTCGGCCTTCTGGGTAAGTTTAGAAGTACTGTTTCGTTGTTCAGGTGAAATATTTGAGACTCTGGACCTCATTCTAGAAAACACAGAATCATGAAATATCCCAGGTTGGAAGGGACTCACAAGGATCGTGGAGTCTAACCCCTGGTTCCACACAGCACCATCCAAAATCAAACCCAATGTCTGAGAGCGCTGTCCAGATGCTCCTTGAACTCCGGCACTCGGGGCCGTGCCCACAGCCCTGGGCAGCCCGTTCCATACCCACCGCCCTCTGGTGCAGCCCCTGTCCCTAACCCCCAGCTGCCCCTCCCCTGACACAGCTCCATGCCGTTCCCTCGGGCCCTGTCGCTGTCACACAGAGCAGAGCTCAGCGCTGCCCCTCCTCTCCCTGTGAGGAGCTGCAGCTCCCATCAGGCCTCCCCTCAGTTCCTCTGCTCTGCGCTGAGCACACAGAGGGGCCTCAGCTGCTATTCATACGTCTTTCCCTCCAGACTCCTCATAATCTTCGTAGCCCTCCTTTGGATGCTCTCTAATAGTTTCATGTCTTTCATTTATTGTGGTGCCCCAAATTGCGCGCAGAGATTGAAATGAGACCACACATTGCAGAGCAGAGCAGAACAATCCCTCACCAGGCTGGCAGTGCCAGGCCTGATGCACCCCAATGGAGATGCTAAAAAGTCCAGACCTTTAAGATTCAAAGAGGAAAAACTAAAGGCTAGGTGTAGCCTGTGGAAGATAGCTTAGCAGTCAGTTAATTTTAACGTTTTAACAGGGTAGAAATAGTATAATTCACTTTCTTTACCAGATTAGTGCTATTTTGTGTATGTAGGCTCCTTCCTTAAGCAAGGCAACAACATCCTGCAGTTTCTTTTCTATCCCACCCATAGCAGAACAGAGGATGACAAATTCAGCCCACTTCCTAATGACTGTGGAAAGGATACTGTGAACTGTCAGGTGTGAGACAACATCAAACGAAGGCATGAGTGGTATGATGACAAACAGAATGGGCAAAGAACAGTTTCATTTTAATGCTTCAGAAGGAAAGATGGTTCATAATCAATGGGTGATAATAATATTGTAATATTGAAGCAAATCTGCAATAAAGCATCACAGCCCAGAGGTTTCCTCTTGAACCCAGTGACGTGGGGGAGTCCTCTCCTTCCTCAGCAGGGGTAAGGACGCAAGAGGCCTCCAGCCTCAGCTGCGGGTCTTATGTATTCCATGAGACAATGAGACAGTAAGAAGATTTATTCAACCTTCTCCAAAATCACTCCAAGCTGTAATGTCACACACTGTACTGCAAGCACTCTTAAAAAAATCTCACTGCATATAGGTAAATATATATGCATATAGGTAAAGATATAAAAATCTTTGCCAGTTCCTTCCTGAAAGAAGGAAAAATGTGTCCACTTGCCATACAAGGCATTAACTCACTTTAAAAATTGCGAGTCAATCCTTCTTCTGTAGGGTTTTCAGATTATTTCTTTTTTTCCTTTCTGTAAATTAAAAAAGATGTTGGAGAAAAACTGAGAAGCAGAAGGATAACAAATGTAAAGACTGTCAGATTGGCATAAAGCGAAAGCTTTGTCACTTTGTCAGGACAGGTCACTGTCACCTTCCTGTCTCTTGAAGACCACAGTATCTCAATGAGTGAGAGAGCCTCAGGTGTTGGAAGAGATTCACCTGTCCCTATGTCACTATGGCCTAAGGCAGAAGGTCTCTGTGCTGTTATGGCCCTCCCAGGTCCAAGCAGGGAGAGCGGCCAGCAATGCTCAGCTCTGGGACGTGACCATGGGTCCACTATTGTGACATCTTCCCTTTTCTTCCACCACAGAAACCAAGAAGTCTGCCCTGGCCATGCAGAGAGGGGCAGTGGCAATTCAGCCGGACCAATGGGTCCTTGGTAGATCAGATTGATGGAGGGATCAGTGATCAGAAGGAAAAAAAAATTGTGGTTAATAAATCACTCTGGTACACAGCGGATAAGAGCATGCACAGGTTTTTCTTTCCACTGAAGGAAGTAAAAACCATTACATGGAATCTGAGGAGAAAGCATCATGTTCAAATACCGTATGAAGAAAGGCTTGAGTCATAGAGAGCCTCTCCACATCAGTATGTATTACAAATACTACTGAACATCTCTCAAATATTTTGTTTCATTTGAGAGGGGCTTCAAATTCCCTTATTTCAATACCTCAAACATGACACTTATATGAGCTGATTTCTTTCCAGCTGCATGGATTCATTTATAATTTAAGTTTTCATCAAATTGAAATATCATCCAAGTTCATATGAATTTAATAACAGCATGGAGGCAAAATAAATATCAAAGCATTGAGAAAGGGCAATACTGTGGTTCTAGGGGTTATGTTCTCCTCTCTGACAACTTGACATCATTATTTGCAAAGCTGTGCACATCCTATTATCTGAATGTATTTGGCTGCCATGGTTACTTGACAGTCCTAGTCAGACATAGGTGGCTCTAAGCAGTAACTGCAAACAGATGTAAAAACAGCAAAGAAAACCAGCCTGGTTTTCCCATAATCTGTAACTCATAAGTAATAGAGCATTTGATTTAAAAACAAACAAACAAACAAACAAAAACAATCAACATATATCTATATAAACATATAAACAACACATTAATATCCTGACTTCATTTTGCCTTTTTTTATCTGTTATTCTGGATTGTCTTAGTCTTAGCTCATTATTCTATTTTTATTATATTTTTATTATTTTAATGAGAAAGCCACAATAAGAAGGTCAGAACAAAAGCAGTGCCCACCGCATACAGAATCCCACTGCTCTTTCCATATGGTTTTTTGTGATGTGAGAGACACACGACAGACTACTAGAAGGTCTCCCACATAGGTCACCACAAAGCCAGTTTCTGAAGGTAGGTAGTTTGTGTCTTCTAGAAATAACCAGATATGCAGATCAAGAATGATGTCTGCTTGTATGTTCTCTCCTTCTGAAATTTTAGCAAGCCAGGCAATTCAGAGTGAATTGTCTGAAACACAAAAGGGAAGTCCAGCCAGAGCTTAACTGCAGCACTGATTACCAAAACACGAAACAATGAATTTATTTTATTTTAGGTCTTGAATCTAGATACAGTCATGCATTGCCTGCCAAAATGTAAAATAGTGGATTTATTATTTTATTTTAGACTTTGAATCCAAATAGAAATGTAGAAATGTGTTTAGAGGCAGGCCAATGGACATCAAAGCATAAGAGGAGCTGAAAAGATGTATGAAAGTGGCCGGAAGTCAGGACAAGCACAGGGTTTGAGGAGCCTTGGTCTTCTGCAAAGGACCTCTAGGCACTGAATTGTTTTTTCCAATGTCCTGATGCCAGAGAGAGGTTGAGTCATCCCCCACAAGTAAATCCATAAGCATCCAGTGGAAAGACTCTGAGTAGTTAGCCATGTGAGCTCAAAGCACCTGGCCATGATGCAGCACCTGCCCTTGTCTCTGGGACCAACATTCATGTGGCTTCCTGGCTTTTTCATACCACAGCTCCTGAGGCACTGGCCTGCCTTCTTTTTGCCTCCCCCTGCATGAATTCATACAATAATGAAAGAGATGTACTGCAGCTTTCCTTCCTCTTTCCCCTGCCACAGCAGGGGTATACTCAGACAATTTCTCTGATGATGTTTTCAGTCCTGAGATCATATTCTTCAGTTTATACCTTTCATAAAGCATTCATTATTCCATGAAAATACTCTTGCCTGTTTCTTTAAAAGTCAGTTCAGTAATTCTGAAAATAATCAGTAGAGGAAATCCATTGCTCAAGTTTGAGCATTAAAGACTTCTGGGATGTTGCATTAAGTAGCTAAGTTTCCAGTAATACTACTAAAGAAACATGAAAGTTCTTCACGACCATGATTTCACTTGTGCCTTTGTTTTATGCTTGAAGAACAATTAGATCTCAGAGTCCTGGCAAGCATTTCAGAAAGTTGGTCTTCATATTGCTGTTTGCTATGGCACAAGCAGCTGTCCAGCAAGAGCACAAACTATTCTTTCTTTTTGCCATTAACTCGAGACAAGAGGCCTTCCCTACACAGTGTGAGGCACTGGAATATATACAGCCAAAGCCTTCAAAGATGAGTAGAGGCAATGCTGGGGAAAAGTACTCTGCTTTCCTGCTCCAGCAGAAATGAGTGGTGAACTCCTCAAGTGTCAAGCTTGCTTTTTTTTGCCTTTGTCCTTCTCTTCCTCTCTCCTTTGTCAGTGCATAAGTAAGAAGACTTTGCATGTTGGGAATGTACTAGGTGGGTGTGCATGGCCTCTTCCAAACCTCTCTGCAAGATTTATGATCCAGAATGGCAAAATTAGATACCATACTTGGCTACTTTCAGTTAGAGCTGGTTACATTACCATTATACCACTGCTTCCTCTTCCCAGATTAAAATCATAGCACTGCAGTCAGCAGAAATTACTGAGGGAATACTAACAGAACAGATGTATGCAGAAACAAATATTACGTGAGTTTTCTCCATTGCGTCAGAAAAGCAAGAGAGCTCAAGACATCTTTTAGAAGGCTTTCAAGTGCTGCCTCCTAGACCCAGAGCTGTCAAGGCAGGATGGATGATATGTGAGGTCTCCCTAGCAAAGGGATGACCTTGACAAGAGTCAGTGGAGATCTAACAGCCGGAAAAGCCAAATCTCATAAAAGTCACTCTGATATCTGTAGAAAATCAAAGAACATGTAACAATAGTTCTCCCTTTTAAATGAAGCAGGAACTCAGGCCATGTATACCTGCATATTTCTGCTAACAGAAATTGAGATTTATTTTTCCAAAGGTTCCATATGCTCTGTATGCTTTGGATATATGCATTTATGTCATGTATGCTTCATTTTAGTTGCCCTTTTATGATGTTTTTTATGTTATAAAATCTATGGCTTTTTCCAGGCTGGAACTTGATAGATCAAGTTGTTTTTGCAACATTTTTTTTTTCTTTTAAACATATTTTTCAACAGCAAACAGTGAAATTTTATTCTAATATCATTTAGAAAAGTGTGGCATGACTGGCTGTGTCTT
>PPHD01020746.1:0-13527 GCA_002909625.1 Bambusicola thoracicus | reverse complement strand
GAAGGAAGGAAGGAAGGAAGGAAGGAAGGAAGGAACACAAACCTGGACCATGTGTAGAGAAACTGGCATGCATTATGAAAGCTTAGCCCCTGGCAGCACTAGGCTTTGGTGCTCCCTGTTTTTTTCATGATGACCCTCCTGGCAAGTCACTGCTGGCTGCCAAGTATGCAGGAGAAGGGCTGTGGTTACTACTGAACTCATAAAATCACCAGGCCCAGAGGACACTCTCAGTCTCCTGAGGCATGACATAGTCCACGAAGGCCCATATAAATGCTTGACTTAATGAAATTAAGCTAAACAACTCCCATTACCTTGTAATAGCTATTAGTTGGTAAAAGTTATTATCTCCTGCAAATCATTCTCCTCAGAATGAATAGTGCAAATTTGTTTTGTTTTATTTATTTATTTATTTATTTATTTATTTATTTATTTATTTCCCCACTTTGAGGACAGATGTCTAGTTGTCTTCTGCTCTCCTCTAAAATTTCTGTTGTATAAAATAATGCAATTCACAAAAGTAAAAATATGGTTTCTGATTTAACTAAACTCCAAGGGATATAAGGGCATGTGTAAATCTCCCTCTTTTCTGAAAATAAACGCAGCACTGAGTGAAAGTTAAGGCTGAAGAGGCCACTTCATAAAAAAAGAAAAAGCACAGCATGTTGCCTAAGTATTTTGCTGACTACGATGAAATTAAGCATACGCTTAAATGAAAAAGTGCAATAACATCCTCTTTTACCCTGCTGGAAGGTTCCCATTTGTAGGGGGGTGGGGGTGACAGGGAATGGCTTTTAAACAAAGCCATGTTAAGTGAGTAATACCAGCTCCCAGGAGCAATCTGTTTATCAGGCAGGGAGCCTGGCCCATGTTAGTTGTCCTGCAGATGAACTCTTCTGAATTCTTTTGCACTTCCATTGCCAACTTTTTAAAAAATATTAATTAAAACTGTAAGAGTTAAGAAATTACATGTAGCTGCCATTGGAAGCTTTCCTAGGATGATGACAAATATTCTTTTATCTAAGTTAAGGTTTCTTGCAGGTGACAGTAAAAGCACAATTCTTTACCTAATTTAAATCAAAGCTGAAAACTACAGTAAAACAGAAGAGTGCTTAACTAAGCACTTTGACCTAGGCAGTGGTGGCAAATAAGTCTGGGTTTATGTTTTGCTATCATTGTGGTTGTATCCTGTGATGTTTAAGAGACTCTCTGTCTATCGTCACTTTTAAATGCCACCCTTTAAAAATGCGATCACTGAATGTTTGTTTTCTCTGCACTATTTATAGAGAAAGAAAGAAAGAAAGAAAGAAAGAAAGAATAATATCATCTGCATTAACTGAGCAAATAGTGTTTATTATTTGTGGAAATTGCTCGTTTCTAATCAATACAGGTAGTACCTAGGATGTATAATTAGGCAGCGTATTCACAAAATGTTTGTAGAGATTGAAAATCAGGTTTAGACAAACCAATAGAAATAACTGTGGTAATCTTCTTGGCACTTGTGGTAGGCAGATCTCTCCCATTATGCTTTTCTTTCTCTGATATTTGCTTTATCAGAAAGACTTGCAGAAAAACAAAAGAGCAATCACACACCTCTTCTTCCAGTTTTATTTTTTCTTCCAGTAACTTCCCAGGTGAATCCAAAAAAGCTAATCGTTTGGCAAGACGCAAAATTTAAAACTTTTATACACTGTAGTTGTACTTAGTCTTTAATTCTTGTACCGTGAAAGAGCCCTGAGAAATTTGCTTATGGAAATGGCAATAGAGATCATTCTGGTAGCTTAAAAATGCAGTCCTATTCAAGGCACTGGGGGTGGTGAAGGGGAAGACAGAAGGTGATCTCATTAATAAAACAAAGCACGAAGTGTCTGTAAAGAAGGATTTATTATGTTGGGAATTGAGTGAAGGATGCACTTGAAAGGAGAAGGTGTGGCCTGGATATTTGACCATAGTTCTTGGAGACAAACTTGATTAAAAAAATGAAAGAACAGTAAATCCTTGGTAAATACATAATTGGATACTGCTGCTTTCAGTACAATGGCTCCTTTATGTGCTGTATCTGCTCTTTGCTCTGAGCTAAGGTCCAGCTCTGACAGTATAGGTACTTCTTGGAGTCTCAAATATTTTGAATGTAGGTTTTTTGTTGTTAATTTGTGTGGTGTTTTTTTTTAGCAGACTTCAGAACTTCTGCACAAAACAAAGGCTTATCTTGTTCTAAAACCAGTTTTTTTTTAATTCCCCTTAAATATAAATAGGAAAAAAAAAAGCTAGTAATTTACAACACTAATACTAATACTACTAATAAAACATCCTTTGACCACAATTGCTGAACTTTAGAAACATTGTTTTAAGGAGAATAAACTAGTGCATGTTCAATGCTAAACAGTACTCAAGTCCTTCAACAATAATGCAGAAACTCATTGTATGAAGATGTGTGGTGATCTTGGTGGGAAATTACTACTCATGATAAAAGCAAAGGAATCCAACCAAACAATTAAAGAAAATAAAAAATCTGTGGATTTCACATGTTGTACTACCAAAGCCTATTGATTGTGCAGGAATAAAGGACTTCAAATTAGGAAATCTAATTTCTAGATGAAGAAGGGATCTCCACCACACCCACCAAGTTTTCTCAGAATATATTGTTATATCTAAGGAAAAGCTATAATTTTTCTATTGCTTGGAAGCTTCTTTTCTACTAGTAAGGAACTACTGTCTTAAATGAAAAACAAACAAACAAACAAAAACAAACAAACAAACAAAAAAGCCCTGTAAAAACAGTAAAACATTTCAATATTGGGAAGAAAAAGTTTACTTAGAAAAGTTTTACTGTTAGAATGGATTGGTAGCTGTGGTGTCTGCCATAAAGTTGAGCAAGCAGTCTGGTGTACTCTTGATATCTGATGCCTGCACTTGCGGTAGACCCCTCTTAGCTTGCCCCTGCAGAGAACTGGTAGAGATTCCTCATCAGGCGGAGTCATCAGCTCTCCTTGCTAATGCAAAAGGGATCTTATGAAATGAGTACAGTGCTCAGTTTACATCTGATGAAAACTGCCCTTTCTTTGCATTTTATAGAAGCAGTTAAGTAAGCTCTAAGTTTTTGTTGGTTTCCTCATCCAATATTAGATCTTCATCAATGAATAACAAATTGTGGCTGTGCTCTGTTTCCACCCTTTTCACCTTCACTTACTAATTTTGGAACTTCATATTTACAATGCCAGCACTGAGCCAGGACTCTTGGATTAGGGAATTAGGACATTTTAAAGTTTGGCTTAGTAACCGTGCCTTACTTGAATACACTATTAACAGTTTAATCTGACCTATATTAAAAATTCAGAAATCTTTTAGAAGACTGCGGATTAATAGAGTGACCAAACAGTGCGAAAAAACACATTATTTTCTCTCTGAAACAGTGGAATACAAAGAAATAAAAAAATGGGACACCCTATTGCAAGTTTCAGCATGCTGCATGGCAGTGTGTGTTGTCATTGTTTGCTTTAGTGCCTAGAACAGTAAATTTCTGTAGATTTAATAGATGTTTTGTCCTTGCATGTCTCTTGAGTGCCAGTGAACTAGTAACTGCTTCTAGAGTATATGTTATACTAGTTACTACATAAGTAAAAGAACAAGTGATTAAATTATTAATAGAATTTTTTCCTATGCTGCATCTGATAGCTACCTTCTTTACACAGATACGGGAATTGCTGTTAGAGTTTGGATAAACAGTAGGGATGTATGTTTAGAATGTTGATAAGTGTGTAAAATGAAAATGTATGATTTTTTAATTGGTGTTACTAACTATACCTTTGTTCTCCCAAATCAATGAGTAAAAATTAGAAAGGAAATTGTCATCTAAGACAGCTCTTATCTTACAATCTCCAAATGCTTTTTTTTTTCCTGTTCCAAGAAGGAGGTCAAGAAAATTCAGAGAAAAAAATTGCCTCTCATGTATTATTTACCTATTACATAAACCTTAAGCCTAAGTTGTCAGTGGATTTATTTATACAACAATTTTTAGACATACGTGAAACAACACACACAAATACAGTTCTTTCCTTCTTTGTTGTAAGTACATAGAGGAATAGCCTCATGTAAGTGAACTTAAGTTTATATTTTGTGATCCAGTTTTTATAAACCCTATGAAGCTTATTTGCTTATTCAAATTACATTGCTACTGCCCTGACAGCAAACAGGCTTTGGACTGCTGTTCTGCTCCTTTGTGCCACATCTCAAAAATCATTTGTGTGAAAGCTGGAATTTCAAAAGGAGAAACTGGAGTGCTTAGGTGCTGTACAACTGTTAGGTAGCAAGGTGCAGGGATAGCGCTAGTCTCAAACTGTCTCAGGTCATGCAGAAGCCAATAAAACCCAGAGTGGATCTTGCAGGATGCTTGCAATATCTGACAGCGTACAGATTTGCTTCAAGTACTGAAAAGACATTCATTTTGATCTATGAGTAAAATTTTTTATCCAGAACTGTCCTTTCCAGCAGGTTTTAACCCTTCATTTTCTTTCTCTGGCTTGCAGTTTTTTCCACTGCAGGCATTAGTTCAAATGGCAATAGTAGCAATGGGAACTGATTGCTAATACTGATTGTCCCTTGACTGCACATATTTAAGAAGAAAGAAAAAACAAGAGCTTATTTTAATGAGAATCCTTGTGCTGAAAATTGTTATTCTGTAAAAACAATGGAGGAGGAATTATTCATGCAGACTTGGGTGTTTTGCTTTTGCTTGTTAGTTTTGCTAGGGCTCTGAAGCTGAGCTAAGAAGCCAGCATTCTAGCAAAAAAAAACAAGCTGACAAACACTGGAATTCTCTGGCATTATGATCTTTCCTAGCGTTAATATTAAAGGGTCACACCAGATTTTACAGCCACAGTGTCTGGATCTGGTAGAACGTATTCCTGAGCAAGAAAAGGGATGACATTTCTGCTAGCGTAAGATTTCCCAGTTTCTAAATAATCATTTTGAGCACAGAACTCCAGTTTCCAAATCCACAGTAATGAAATTTCAGTTCAAATGCACTGCAAGTACCCATCTACTTATACTTTTGTGAGTCCTTCCTCAGATGTAAATCAGGATATTACCTTCTTCCTCTGTATTAGAAAGCCCAAGAAGTACCAGAGTATCAGTCTTTTTTCTGTTTCGTTACTATCTAGTGTACTAAAATCCTTCTAGTAACTTTCGTTACTATCTGTGTGCCAAATTCCTGTGTAACGAGCTCTGTTGCCTTTATACCAAGAGAATCTCCTCCCGCTATCTGCCAGAGTGGTTACTTTTCTGTTTTTTGTTACAGATGATCATCTCTATGCCTTTTTTCAGTATTTCGTATCTGAGAGATGAAGGTCTGAGTTACCAAGGCCAAACACTGAAACAGCATGCTGGGCTCTCCTCCTCTCATTGGCACAGTGCCCTGTATTGCAGATTAGTATTAAAGATGAGGAATAGAGACACTGTAAAAGTAAATGCACTGGAGTTTTTAAGGTTGGATCAAGGTTAAGCCATTTCAAGCCAGGCAAGTGTGCTCTGATCCAAACAAAAAAGGCTTCTCCCTCCCCTCCTCTCTATCCTTTTTAAGACAAATTTCCTTTCTCTATGGCAACTCTGTTTGGAAGGGTGCAGCACTGTGTGAACAGGTTTTTCTTTTTTTAACAGAAGTTCTCCAATAGCATTTCAAACCCAAGTCAATTAAGGCATGGATAAGGTGAGTTCAGTTCCTTAAAACAATGCACATCTCTGTACTAATTAAAAAGGACTATACCTAAATCCACATGTTTTATATTTGATCCACTTCTAGATCTTTTGCATGATACTTGGAGTTTACTTCGCATAACTTCAGTGCTGCATCATTTAAAGACAAAAGTGTTGTTTTTCACTCCTGTCAGTAAAAAACTACGCATATTGCAACTATAATAGGCCACAGCTAGTAACTTGGAAGGTGCAGCTTGGAATAACTACAGGTCTTTCTTCCCCTGACTATGCACCAATGGTTGAATCATTACACTACTGACATTTTTAGATTACAGTTGCCCTGGGGAATTGTATGACTGAGAAAACAAATAGTTAAAGACCCTTAGTATAAAACCGTATCTGAGCAGACATAACTTTATGCTTCATTGAGTTCTAGCCAGGCTTGTGAGGACTGGCATTTTCTGTGTGAATATAAAAGCAGCCTGGAATTTGTAACTGCAGTCTGTAGAGAAGACTTGGCAAAATGAAGACCTTACCCATTCAGAGTATAATGTCATTGAACAGCCTGAAGTTTTAGAGTAAGGGCAGATGATGTATTTGGCTTATATTTTGGACTATGAAGTGGAATTGATTCTAAGTTTTCCCAGTAAATTATATGAAGATGAACAAGACTAAATTAATCATGTTCAGACTAAATGTAATTTCACTGCCATACAACTGTTATATTTAATGGAATGTATTAACAACTGCCCATTAATTTTCACAAGAATAAAGATCTGTTTGGAAAACTTCCTTTCAAACTTTGAAGTACTTGTTCACATGATGTGTTTAATATGAGATACTATAGCACATACAAACTGAGTGAGCAGTGTGCACTTTTAGACATGAGGGTAATGAAAAATTACAAATTTTCGTACATTAAATGCCACTTTGAAACTTGGAGTGAGTATAGGAATGATTCATGAGTTCATTGTGAAAATAATAATCTTATCACTGCAAAAAAATCCATTATATTTATGAGTGATTATATTTTTACTGTGATTTAGCACAGGCAGCTGAAGTAACAAAGCAACAGAAGCAGGCACTATATTAAAAAACAAAACATAAAATACAAACATATTTGTTGCCACATTTAAGAACATTCCATAACACACCCACTGTTTTCCTTAAAACTCTGTCTTCTTATTGAAGGGAATGACCGAAGTGAAAAAAAATTAAAATCTGTGAACACTCTGTACTGATGTTTAGAGTTGCAGTTGATGTTTAAGTCATATTACAAGGGAAGTAAGGAGTGCCAGTACTGGTAGAAAACCAAAAATTGTTTTAAAATCAGGTTTGGGTTTGCTGGAACTCATCTGAGAACAGTGGGCTGCAAACAGCTGACAACAAAAGCATTTGGGCAGGTCCAGTCAAATTCCACACACTATAAAATAGGGATAGGAGGACAAAACAAACTGAACAGTACCTGCAGTATCCTGGCATACTCTACCACTGGCATATTTTGGTATGGGCTCAGGCCTGTTTTAATTTACATCCACCTGTAGGCCATTTTAATGAGCAAACCTTTAGAACAGCATTTAAGATATATATATATATTTTCACTTAACTGTACCTTAAGAACAGCTTGTGAACAGCAAATATGGGGGTAAACCTGGAAAGATTTCGTTTGCTGAGGATATCTTTAACCAGAAACTCTTTTAAACTGAATAAATCTGGAACTATCAAAAAGTTTTTTGGAGTTTCTTTGTACTAGCAGCCTGGCACATAGCAGCCTCTCTGAAGCAATCCAAAGTTTGGGCCTTTTCTCTGGCATTCGTGTACGTTAGAAGTTAGAACATAGTGTTTACTTCAATCCAAACTGACGCCCCTAGGAAGAATTAAATAAGGAAAATGCAACAGCTGGTAAGTTCCACATAAAACAACTGAGAAAGAATGGGAGGTTGCAGAGGAAGTGCCAATCGGAAGTGGGATTGCCCAGACCTGTCAAGATAATGCTTCCTGAAGTCTAATCACAGGGTGATATGCAATGGCATGATAACTCCACCTTTTATTTCCTTGACAAAAATACATTTTTTTGCAGTGATGGGCTAGAAAATTCCATTAACTCTTTCGATCTTATAAAGAGATTGTCAAGCTTTTAAGAGTTCTAAAATCTGTGACACCTTTTCTAGTTAAAAACACTACCTTACCTATCTTAGTAACCTGTTCTCATTTCAGCAGCCTGGTCACCTGTTTTTCATTTCAGCAGCTGGAGTACTAGCTGATTCTTGACAGCATCCAACTGTCTTGCAAATTTTATTCAACAGGTGATTAAAGCATTTGAACTTTCCACTCAGTCTTTCATATGCACTCTAGGTTACAATAATAGGAGTTCTGAGCAGCAGTCCATCGGCTAGAATTTTTCCCATCTGTAACTATATGTGTTGTTGTGTTTTGCTTTTCTGACAAAGTTGCATAAGCATTTGGTTTTCTAGTTTCAAATTTCTAGACTTTCTTCTTGCAGCATATGATGAAAATGATGAATTATTCTATGAACAGTTTTTATGGGGGAATATGTATATAATTTCAAAATTAGCTTACAACTGTTTCACAAAATATTTCTGCACAGCTGCATGTTTGAGTACCAGGCCAGGTACTTTTATTTTGTTCCTCCTTCAAAGAAATAAAATTCCCACATTAACGTAACAGTAGAATGTACCTTAGGACAGCAGATTACATTGTTGTATACATTGGCTGGGGAAACGTAATTTAATTACCTGTCTTGGAATTAAGATAGCCTATTGTTATGATGGAAGAAACATATATGATGGAATAGCTGTCAGCATAAACAAAAACCCTGTAACTACCACAAGGGTCAGTAGGGGTCTGTAACTGGCAGAAGGCACGTTGGTGTTTAGATATCTGAGTAGTCCACTGTTAGATGTTTGTTTTGGGTACATACTTAATGGAATTGTTTGTCCAAATAATGACAGGACAACACATTTTCACTCTTACTCTTCTAGTTGTTCTGATTTACTTTTCTCGTGTACCAATTAACTGATTCAAATAGGCAGGGTTGCTACCCACTCAGTGGAGAAAACTAGAAATACCTCTAGCATTCAAAAAGAAACACAGTTCTTCCTTGCTGCTGGTACAGTGGAAATGGAGGAATCAGAAACGACACTAACAATGTGAAAAAATGCATGAATTTAGGAATGAGTTTACAAAATCATAGAATTGTCATAAACTACATACAAAGAGAAACCCATAATTGTTTCACATTCTTTCTTAGTAACAGCTGGAGAAGTTTGGATGTTTCCAAGATGTTATAGTTCAAGGTGTAATTTTCCTTTTTTCTTTTTGCCATTTTTAGTATCCTGCATTTTATATACGGGGGAATTCTTGTCAAATATGGATAATGAAACTAATGTACTGCACAATTATGAATAAATTTTCCTTTTTTATTTACTGCTTATATATATGGACATATTTTACCACTATCTCATCACTCCCACCACTCTCCACAAAAAAAGAAAAAAAAAAGAAAAAAAAAAAGAAAAAGAAATCTTGCTTTTACAAAAACAAATAAAAAACTCTGACAAAGTGTGAGAAATGAATATTGCCTCAAAAGGAATTTACACCTCCAAGTTGATGAAATCCACACCTGTGATGAATACCAGTATGAGACTTGTACACTTTTAAAGAACTACTTGAGACCTTCTGTGACCTTTTACAAATGTTCCTGAAAAATATCTTTTTTTTTTTTTTTAATGCTTTGCGCTATATTTGAATTATTATTATTCTTTACGGTTTTGTTAATTAAAAATAATCCTCAGTTTCTTTATTTGTTTAATCATGCCCTTTATTGTATTGCTTCCTTTTTGCTTTTTTCAAACTTCAGATAATAGTTTGTATAATACAGTGACCTAGTATTTCTAGTGAGTGTCTGGGTCTGTTTGTGCAGTCTGAAATAGATTTCTGTGATCATTCAATACTGTATTTTGTTATTCAAAGTTCAGATTGACTGCCTACACACAAGATTTAAGGAAAGTAGACTGTAAAATATATTCCAGGAAAGTAAATCAAAGATCACCAATGTTTATGTGTAAAGAATAATAGTTTTTGCATATATAGTTTGTTGGTTTTTTTTTGTCAGATAGATGTCAACAAATTGATATTTACACATAACTACAATCAACAACAGCAGTAACAGTCAGGCAATCAAGCAATCCCCTTGCATGTTGCTGCATGCCATATTTTCAAACACACATCTTTTGTTTATTCGTTAAAAATAGTGATCATTTTCTGCTAGCTTAAAATTTGTAACAGAGCAACAGCAAGCACCTAGGGCATGAATTTTTATGTCTGCAGTTGCCCTCAGACTGGGGAATAGTTACTATGATTTTAATAATTGAAGATATTATATAATTAAGTCAGAATGAGTATGTACCTATGAATACTCAGGAAGAGTACGTAGTATTTTGAGAATTTTTCAGTGGATGTTAAGTGTAGCTTTTTCACGGCTCCATGCTGATAGAATTTTTCTGTTGCGACCAAGTGCCAATTGATTTTATATTGATGCATGGTTAAAGAGACCTGCAGAATTGTATCCAAAGGTCATCTGATTTATGGCAATCATCAGATGTCTATGGACAGTTCTGTCATAAGCAAAGGAGCAAGGAGCAAACAGAACAAAACATGGATGTAAGTAGAGGATGTTGTATGCTAAGTGTTTCTTGAGTTCAGGTTTGAAATGCTGAAAAAATAGTGGCCATCAACCACTTGACTTGCACTCAGAACTATTGCAGAAAAGAGAGAGGAAGAAGAAAAGATTTTGAGAACTGAATTCTGTAAGGGGACTTTCAGAATCAGTTTTTTTTTTTTTTTTCTTCTTGTACAAGCATAGTTACACACCTGGATATTTCCTCCAAAATGGGAGAAAAATACATTTCTTTTTTTGTTCTTCATTTTCCCGTAATAATGCTATGGATTACTTGATTAGTAGGAAAAGTTATTTACATCCAAAGCTGAATGTCTTAAATAGATACATTTGAAGGATTTGAGTCATCTCTCCTGTTGCTGTCCATTCTTTCAGTAGGGTGCACAGAGAAAACCATTAACAAAATTTGCTGTCTTTCTAGCTTCTGTCTTGGATATCTGTTGAGCCTCCCACTATGAAATGAGAGCAGAGTTTCCCGTAGTATCACTCATGGACAAATACTTGCTAAATGTATTCTACTAAATCTGTACAAGTGCTTGGGGCAAGCACAGCAATGCAAGGCACTTCCAATTTTTCCTGTAAACACCTCATCAGATATCCCAGCAAAAAATAAAATAAAAAATAAAAAAAGCCCTCAACTATTCAGATGTCCTGAAATACCCTGACGATGGAGATAATAGTTTTATCAGAAGTAGAACAGTGTTCCATCTGCTTCTGTCAGGTTGATTTATAGAACTGGAATTGTTTCAGTTCTTTCACTTTTCTTCCCACAGATCACCACACCTATTAATGAAATGTTATTTTCTGTCAATTTTTTCACACTGTTCAAGGTTAATGAAACAGTTTTAGAACATGGTGGTTCTGCTAAATTTCAACTGCATTCTGAACATTCATTGTTTCAAAAAGAAGACATTTTCCATAAGTCAGGCAAAGACTGAGATTTACCATATCCCTCGTGCATAGTAATGAGACATAAGATACCAGATGGAAACGTATTAAATATAAGACATTGGAATCAGGAGATAACTCTTTTTCATTAGTAGGATTTATTTCCTTACTAGACAAATTCTGTCACCTGTTAAGTCATGCAAATTTTCAAAATATTTGTGATGGCAAAATCCTGATAAAAATTATGGTCTTGAGGATTGTAGTTTAGAAGTTTTTATAGAAGAAAAGTCAGAACTTAAATGGACATAAAGCTGAATATGGAATAAATATAGTCTAAGGATAAAGAAAAAATAGAACAGAAACTTTATTATGTTATTTGCAACACTGTTCACCAAATTTTACTTTACTGAGATACAGAGATACTGCAGGTACACGCTCATGTTTTAGACTCACTTAATGGCTTGTGGTACTTCAAGAGAAATAAACACTCTGTGGCAACCAATACTCATTCTTGCCAAAGTCTGAGAATCAGATAAAGGCAGGTTGTTTAGTAGAACAGTTGTCTCAATTGAAATAATAATATAGTTGTGTAAATTGGAATTCTTGTGCTTATCAGCTATTATAATAATTGTAACAATTTCACACTGCCTAGGGATATAAAGAATACTGCATATTTAGGAGTTATATTTTCACTTACAGTTTTCTTGTACTTTTGCAAATTTATTGTAATGATGACATGGTCTGAACTGTGTCTATGAACTTAAGAACATTTTTACAATGTATGCCTTAAATATGTAAGTATACAATAACTTATTCTTCTTGGATCTCATCACATCTAGGAGAATTCTCTTTTTTCCATTCCCTAGTTTAAGCTTTGGTTCTTATATTAACTTTTTTCTTTCATGTATGAGTTAATGTAACTTCTTTTGGTTTTATTTTTCCTGCATCATGTAGGCTTAAGTTGGGCAAAGAAATCGACCTGTAAAACACTAGATAAGTACAAAGTTCACTATCAAATTCAGAATCATGCTCTTCAAAACAGGTAATCTCTCATCTGTTTTTTATATTCTATTTAACATCTGAGACCTAAGAAAGCTATCTTTTAATAGAAAATACGCAATACTTTTAAAGGATGGATTTTTGAATGATAAAGCTGAGGTGTGTTTCTAAGTTCATTCTTCTCCTTTCTTACACAGATATTTTATATGCATTTTATTTCTTTCATATTTCCTGATGTTGTAGTAGTTAATGCTAATGTAACATTTGTAAAACCAAAACTAGAAGACCCCTGGTCACATTCTCATGTCTTCCTGCTCACATGCTGTCTGCCTGGGAATTTCTCTAGAGGAATGGGCTGGAATGCCACAATTAAGTGTATCTGTGTGGAAATGAAACATGCCTTAGTGAGAAAAAACGGCACCCATGGGAAGTATGCCATCTATGAGGCTGGAAGAGAAAACATACTTACACTGCTTGTTGCCATCTTCAATATTCAGTTGGAGAAACCATTTTCCAAGATAGAAAAATAGTTCAGAATCTGGATTTCGTAGTGAAACTTCAGGTTAATGTATAATTTTTAATTACCAATAAGGTCATGCTGCTTTCTATAACAATGCTTTTGTAACATGACTATGATTGTCACATTATGGTCCTTTCTTTGAAACATTCAGTGAGGTTTGTTGTTGGAAAAATGATTTGGATATGACAAGGCAACAATTATGCCCCATTATGGACTGTGTGTTTTAATGGGAGATTATTTTGTAGTTGGAGTAAAACAGCTGTTAACTCACAGGGACTAGCTTCTCCCTGCTACCCAGGAAAAGAACTCAAATAAAAATAATTTATTTTGCCTCCTCAGATCAGTACTCTTTGAGTAGCTCACTCAGGATATTGTTGTTTGTGATTTTTTATTATTTATTTATTTATTTATTGCTATGTTAAAGAAACAAATCTCTTCTGGGAATTGATTTCAACAGAATATAATGGGAGAGGCAGAAAGAACAGGTAACAAAACAAACAAAAATTACAAATATGACAATTAGACCTCAGAGTTCCTAATCTGCCTAGATATTGCTTGGATACTCTCTATTCTGTTGAGGTGGATTTCACATGACATGAAAACTATGGGGAAGTTAATGCATCTTTTTGAAGGCTGTGAAATAAATATCTCATTTTTTCCAACACTGGCAAGTAGGTCGTTTTTTTTTGTTGATGGTGGTGTTTTGATTTTTTTTTTTTTGGGGGGGGGGGGG
>PPHD01020743.1:0-13528 GCA_002909625.1 Bambusicola thoracicus | reverse complement strand
GAGAAGTGATGGGAGGATCAGGAAAAACAATGATGGGGGGCTGTGCCACTGGGACGTGGAACTTTTCAGTCTTCTCCCTCCTTTCCAAGCACGTAGAGGAATCATAGAAGGGAGACAGGCACAGAAAAAAGCAAAGGCATGGGAAAAGATGAGAGTTCAATTTGATTGATCCCCATGACTTTTCTGTGTTTTGGTTGTATGGAAGTAATATTTAGTGTCGTTCCTGCCCGGCCAGCCACGATCAAGCAAAGGTCAAAGGAAGGTAACAGAGAGATGCAAAGGAACTTAGCTTCTAATATAAATAAACCTTCCCTAGACTCTCATAATTCTTCATACTTAAAATATCATAAAGAATTCTAAAAAACAGCGAAAGTAACATATATTACTGGCATCAGTCTGTGCTAGCTGAGCAGCTATTCCCTGCTCGACACCCTCTGTTACCTTTCAGAAGAGCTGGAGGTCGGCACGTGAAGGAACATTTCTTGCCAAAGGTGGTCCCCTCACTGCAGTTGAACGTGGCTGGGTAGACGTGGTATTGGTCTGGGACACCGCAGTCCACGGGCTCACAGGTCACCTGCTTGCTCCACTTCCCATCCGTGCAGGTCATGGTGATGCTGGACTCCGTCTGGAAGAAGACACACAACTACAGCCACCACAGCCAGCAAAGGAGAGACCAAAGCTGTTTAAAGCCTAGTTACAACCATTGATTTTGTGTCTCACAAGTAAAACAAAGTCACTAGAGTGCCTTTGGGCACCAGGGCCATGCACACTTGACAGACAGACTCTTCCTGTAGGATTTTGCAATGAACAGAGCCAAGAGCATCCTGCCCATATGTTTACTTGGCAGAAACTCTCAACAAAAGAGGTTGCATAGAGTTAGTGACTGTGCTCTGACTTCCCTAAAGCCGCTGTAATGCCAATAGCTACATCAAGGCTACACTTCTATGGATGTGAGGAATAATCCAACAACGCGGCCAAAAATCAAGAGACCAAAATCCCGAGAACAGAATAAACAACACATCTGCCTTCTAACCAAGAAGGGAAAACGGTCACAGATTAGATGTGATGACTTTGAAAGCACGACTCTTCCCCCCATACCAGAATAAAGGGGGGGACAGGAGAAAGAGAAATGTGAGAAACACAAACACAAGATACTGTGGAAGGGGAAGATACCAGCGAGGAATCTGACCAAGCCGTACGGCAGCACTCCTTTGTCCCTGGGGAATATTTTATTCAGGCTGGTAGGCTCGCAGAGATTTGCACCGCCAGCCATTGATCTGGCTTTATAAAAGGAAGGGAAATTTTTCTAGCACACATCAAAGAGACCTGGATTCCCTTTTTGCAAAAACACCCTAATGGTTTCAGCAGAAGTTCAGACCTGTCTCTCTTTGATATATGGTTGCATTCAGAATGGAAAAAGCAGTCCCAGAGCTGAGAAACTGGACACTTCCCAAGTGGGCACAAAACCCCTTTTCTGGACCATGCAGTTTATTTAAACAGGGAGCACCGCTGATAGAAAAAAAAATGTCTTTTCTACACATTTAGAGTAGCACATTTGGGGATTCATGGAGCGCTCAGGTGAAATGACACTCTGTGCTCTCATTCCAGTCATTCTGCTCCCCCGTGGCTCTTAATTCTTTATTGTCCAGTGGATTGTTTGCACTATTATATACATATATTCTGTAGCCAGATGATGACTTGAAGATGCCTGTGCTTTCAGGAGGTTGCTGTGTAATTCTGATGGCCACAGGAGAAGGGATGACAGCATATTCCCATGTCTTCGTATTGCACGTGCACAGCAGCAGCACCACACTTGTGCTCCAGGCTGGGTGGCTCCAGGACATAGCAAAGCCTGCATCCCCCTTAGCAGATGCTGTTAATGAGTAGTGCTCTAATGCCTGCAGGGCACCTCAACAGCAGGAGGTTAAAACATAAACCCAAGGGGCTATCCAAACATAAAGGACAAGACATGGGTCTGGGACTGTATTCTGCTGGATGCTAGCTCTACATTGAGCACAGGGAAGCTCTATCAATGATGGAGCTTCCACTCCAAGAATTCATTGCTTAGTCTTGGTGTGATCTAGTTTGAGAATAAAAGATTGCTCCTTCTAGCTGATACCTGCTATTGAAACAGTGTGGGGCACAAGGGAATTTCTCCAATGACAGAACTGCACATCAGATGCTGCTCTACAGAACACCAAATAAAGAGTTCAAATTACAGAATATAATACAAAAATGGAAACAGATGCAATACCTGTGCATGACAGTCACACCTTACAAAAAATGGGCAAGAACGTTTTGTCCAAGCTAGCACCTGTGAGAACACGGTCTTTGTTAGCTGAAGGCTGCAGGTCACGATAGCCTGTTGGAGATGCAGCATCCCTGGGGCCACCCTACCTTGGAAGTGATCTCCTGGTACAGCTATACCTCACTGTGCTTTATTTCTTCCTTGTAGAACTCCATGTGACAAAAGATCAGTCTTCACATTTTCAACTCTGGCATTTTGCCACCTTTCCCAACAAAACCACTAACCGGCCTGGAAGAGTCGCCTCCTTGCAGACCCATACGCCTTCTCCTCTTCCAGGCACACCGGCATGGCCATTCCCATGCAGAGAAGCAGAGCCCATGTGGGTAGGACCCGTACTTCTCACCTTTTTTCCAATAATTTATTCCACACTTTATATGACGGAAACTGAGGTTTTCAAGGTCAGACACAATAATGAAACGTTTTAGAGCACGTCCATCACTAAGCAGCATAACTTCAAGTGATAGGAGTGCATGCATGTAGCAGAACACAACAGAGCCAGCTTCCCACCGTGCAGCAGGATGATGGCTCTGACTGAAAGTGCAAAGGACAACGCTACCGCAGAAAGCATTGCAGATGGCACCCACTGGCTTACAGCTTCTCCTTCCTCAGAATGCCATGGGAAGGTGGGATCACCGCAGCACCTGGCTGCAGGACCTCAGAAGGAAACACCTCGGGGTATTTGCATACAGCACAGCCCAAGCACTGCTGCCCTCGGATCCGGCTTCGGGTCTTTGTGGCAGCATCTGCGCCTGCCTTTGCAGATCTCCCACCTGACGCCTGAGCGGGCATGTGCCTGTTTCGCCTGTCTGCTCTGACAAGGTCACCCAGCACGCAGCAGTCCGCGCAAAGCACTTGGTTTTCTCATCTGGTTTATTAGCTGTCACTTTGGGCACTTTGCGCTGCTTTGACTGGCATCGCAGCAACCGCTTCCCTTCACGTCCTGCCTTCCAAAAGAGGCTTAAGCAAGGAGGGAGGGCAGGAGAGAAGGAGAAAAGAAGTAGAAAAGAAGAATAGAAAAAAAAAAAAAAAAAAAAAAAAAAACAGATTGAAATGCAGCGGAGAGGATGCAAATTTAAACAAATCTAATGTCAGAAAGATTTGTTTCTTGGGACTTTTAAGAGCTTGGGAGAATTCATGTCTCCTTCCTGCTGCCCGAGATCCCAGCTGGCTCCTTCTTCAAGCGATGCTTCACGTGTGAAGTTTCCTCTCCTTAAAAATGAACAGCTGTGCCCTCCCCTCTAAGTATTCTTCCACTTCTGCCCACTACTGTGCCTCTAATTGAACCCACATGAGCCTTGCTTTCTTTTCCTGGCATGATTGATGATGCCTTTGCACAACATTAGGGAGCTGCTGGGTTTTAAATAACACCTCTTGACCAGAGCAGCAGTGGTGGTAGCTTCAAGGAGAGATGACAACAAGGAACTGAATGAGCGGGGCTTTCAGTGAAGGACAAGGGGGAGGAAGGCAGTGAAAGACAAAGGGGGAAGCGGGAGAGAGAAGAAGAAAGAGCGATGGAGTTGTCAGGGGGGTGGGAGGACATCGGGGGAAAATGAAAACATCCCAGGATCTTCTTTGTGAAAAGGATACGTGATGGCTTTGCCTCCATCAGTATGGCAGCCCGTTTGTTGTTGTTGTTGTTGTTGAAATCCCTCAATGAAGATGAGAGAGAGCCTCGGAGAAAGAAAACAGCTCAGGTTTGGTTTTGTTTTAACGACAGCAAATGGTCTCTGCTGCACATGGTGCTGATGTTTTTAGGGTTTGGTGATTTTATGGAGTTGTACAGGGTTTGGGAACAGGAACTTCTCAGAGAGCAAAGATGAATGAAGTTTTTTCTCCCCAAGATTTTTTGGTGACTTCAAGAAGACACAGAGGCCAGAAAGTGCAGGAACTGTTAGGATGGCTTTCAAAAAACCTTTAGATGTAAAAGATTGGTTTGAAATGTGACTTGTGCCCTGCCATCTCCGAGGTGCTTTTGAAAACTTTGCTTTTAATTCTCTGTTCATCCTTTGTCCTTTTTTTCCTGCCTTTCAGTGAATTACAGAAGATGGATGTGGTTCGGATGCTAAACCAGAGCGTCCTCACTTGTGCGTCAGCTGTCATCAGCATGCTGCAGTCGTGGGCCACCAATGTTTGGACTGCTCTTTGAGGCACTGCACCTCTCCTTCATCTCCCTCCCACCCAAGAATGAAGTATCAGCATGTGTAAAACTCCTTTCCTTCCTCTTCCCTGTGCAGCCCTTCACACTGTCCGTTAAGCAAGAAAAACACAGCTCTTGTCCCACCAATCAGTCTAACCAGGACACAGACCCAACTGAATGGCAACAGTGAAAGAACCACCAGCTTTATGGAAAAGCATGAGGTCCCATGAGCAGAGATAACAAGCCACGTATCCCATCTCATCTCCAACTGCTTGTGATCAGAAGAAGAACCAAAGCTGGGAAAGATTTGTGGCAGGAGCACCATGCAATTCAATACCTCACAATGTGAGGAGTCCAAACCACAGATTCTGGAGTTGCTCTGATAGTTCATTTCTTGCATGCACGTTCCACAAATTCTGGCTTGAAACACCTTACAGAAAGAAATAAAGCAAGATGATGGGGAAAGAAACTGTCTGTTCCTATTCAACAGATCTCTGAAACACGTGCATATGCTTGCAAAGCATGTGCTGATAGTGCTCTGCTGATCAGGGGCATCTCTAAGATGCTTCACTCCATCCCTGCACAGCACAGAGCAAACAAATCCATAGGGCTCTCAGAGTGTATCAGTGGAAAAAAGACAAAAAATAGTAGAGTGGGAGGATGTTGTAATAGGCAGTGAATCACATTAGCTAAGGGTGCTAAAAGCCTCCACTCCTGACATAAGAATCTGATCAAGGCTCCAAAACCGAACTTCTCAGAGCAAAACCATATACAGTTGGCTGAGCCTCCCCAAAAGGTACTTTCTGCATTTAAATAACGCAGCGCTGGTGAAACACGGTTAGGCTGCTTTATTTGGTTTTGGATTCCTGTGTGCTCAACGTACAGATCATTTCCAACTATTTCCTGGTTCAGCCATTCAGGCTCGTTTGAGAACTTGTTTTCTGTTCTGTGAAATTGCTCAGCTGGAGCTGGGGTTCTGGTGCTGATGCCAATTAGGATGGAAGAGGCCCAGCTCGCGGGGTCCTGTATTTGTTTTGTAATTGAGTTGAAAGGGCTGACTCATTCCCCTCCTCTCTGTCTCCCCTCTCTGGGAGCTCATGAAGAACACGATAGTTCACAAATACAGACAGGCTGCTGAAGGCAGCTGCCTGTCCCCAACCCCAGATGTGCATGCTGTCCCCACAACAGGCAGGAAGGTGCCAATGGAGGCCACCACCATCCCATCATGACAAGACCTCTGCTTCTAGCACACCCCCATCTACCATACGTACATTTTGCCCACCTCCCCAAATAATGCATTTGTACATTTTCCCAGTGCTTAAGGAAATTGGAAGCTCTCCTGAGCGCCCCATGCTCTGCATTGGGCCATGCTGCATTTGTGAGATTGGATTACTACAGGAGGACAGCAAACAAAATCCAAACCACTGGGGTGAGTTTTCAATGCTTTGGTTGGAAGCAAAAAGGTTTACGCGCTTCCAACCCCCCGATATGCATTTCAGTGTGCTGGGAAGCAGGTGGACTGCAATGCTGCAGAGGAGTTAAGACACTGTTAGCCCCAACACTAGGAACAAAAGGAGAAATTTTGCTTAGATACTGCTAAAAAACAAACACCCCACTCCCCAAAAAAACAACGCATGAAACTCCATTTGGTTGAACAAAGCCAGTGAGATCAGAGAAGGCCTATGCACACATTTAAACATTCTGGGTTGAAGATCTCTAAAATTGGGCAACATCTGAGATTTGCTCACTGTCAGAACCTCTTCACGCAGTCAGATGGCTCCTACTTGCAGAAAAACTATTTGGATAAGGTCCTGTCCCAAGGCTGAGCTGCGATTTTGGGTTATTTCTCAACTTCTCCACACCCATTTGCTCATCCGCCTTTTGTGGGCCACACAAAACCAGCAGCACAAACCTGGCTCTTGCTGAGATCGTCATCTCGCTGGATCTGCAGAATGTAGCCCGTCCTGCAGCTCACATTGCATTGGGCTCCATTGTACCAACCGCCCCCGGTGCAGTTCAGCAACGCGTTGTCGATCTCCAGCTTCTGGCAGTCAGTGGCTTCACAGGAGTAATGAACACAGCTGTGGGGAGACAAGAAGTGGCATTTGCATTCAGTTCCTTTAGTTCATTCCAAAAAAAGCAAGCTTGTGTGCCAGGCTGCAGGGACATGGACTGCACTCCGGATTCACTCAGCAAAGTGCTCCTGACCAACGAGCACGCCCTTTAGCTGCATCTTCTGAAGGACCGGGGCAGTGGGAACGGTGATGACAACGAGAGCAAATTACGGGTCTTGTTGCAAAAGGGAAGAGTCTGCCAAGTCTGCAGAATGGCTTTCTGTTCTGCAACACTCTCCGAGAGAAACAACGCAAACAACAGCACCACGGCCCTCCTGTGCTGTACCAACATCCATCCGTACGTCCCATGTGAGCAATCCCCCTCCAAGAGCAGTGCTTGTGCCCCATCTGAGCTAGAGTCCCTGCTGAATTCAGGAGTGCCTGATAGTGCCAGTGATAAGTGTGCATGTGTGTACGTGTGAGGAAGGGTTTCTCTTATCTCTGTGAAACTCGATAGCAATCAACACATCCATTTTATTCCACTTCACGGGGAACACCAAATATCAGTCGTGTAGCTGTGTTGATAAGCTCTTATCAAGCTCAGCAGCATGCTGTCATTTCAGATCTCTCTGGTTGCTGTCCTGCCATCCATAAAATGTTTCCCCAGATGGAAACTCACCGCTCTCCCTACAGTGACTTATTCTAACATTCAGCATAACGTGTAAAAGGAGCATTTTGTTTTACTCTGTTATACACGGAGCTGTCTAGCAGACATCAGATCTTTAACCATTTCTTCTGACCTGAGTCAAACATTTTAGCGTATCACCAAATGGAGTGCGGGACAGTCCCTCAGCTCCAGGGCAATGGAAGTGTTGAGAATCCTAAAGCCCATAAAAAGATATTCTGTTGGATTGCTGACACAGTTTCTGGGGTTAAAGATTCCTACAAAGCAATTTGCCTTTGCTGAGAGTTAAACTGAATTTAAATTAAATTCAGACAAATTCTGAGGAGGGAAAATCTTGACGTCATTCACCACCTTTATGGGTGAAGAACCCAAACCACCAGAAGTTACAGAAGGAAGTAATGCATCAACACACATCTTTTGAAACGGATTACAAGTGAGATATTCCTATCTCCTAGAAAAAAGGTTAAGAGCCACCAAAAAGCCATCCACCTCACTTAGCACAGGACTTAGCATGGCCACGATGTTTTGCTGTGTTCAAAGTGTTGTGCAGACATGATCTAATTAATTTTCGAGACACCCCTGTGAGACACGTGGGTTGGTGTTGTTATGCCCACATTAGCGATGGAGAAGCACATTTGCACATGTCTCTGCTGAGCTCTGTGCCAGGTGAAATGACAGCATTATGCACCTCCAAAGCTCATTTCTCTGTCCCAGACTAGCGCTACATGAGAAGTGCTCGCTGCCTGTAATTTAAGGTTGCTTGTTCAGTGGCGGCCCTTCCCTGCAGTGTGATGGGCTATACACAATTCCTACATTCAAACAGATCTTATTTGTTCATCCTGCACAAAGTATTGACATCAGTGGGGCTGAGGAAGAAGAATTCTGCCTCTACAATGGCCAACTCTGTACCCTCACACACAACACATAGCATGCGGTCTGCCAGCAGCACAACTGATAAGTGATGCTCATCACAGAGCACAATGACCCTCCCTTCAGTAGGATCCCTCTCTGCATGTTTTCCAGTCACTGCAACTCACTGCCTGACCCACACATTTAAACTGCCACGGATTTCACTTTTCACTGCTGAGTAAGGCTGTGCATGAGATGGGGGAAAAACAACTGCTTGGTACATCCTTGCACCCAGGTGGCCTCGTCCTGCAAGGAAATGAGGTCAGAATAGACATGCCCAATATGAATCAGCCAATTGCAGCACATGAGGCTGCCTAGGACAGCTGGGTAGCCACCAGTTGAGTACATCACCAGTTAATCCAAAGAATGTCTGAACATGGATGCTGAGAGAGCATAACTGATGAATGATGCCTCACCGAATCTTCACTACATGTCCCACTTCACCTACATGTGAAGTCTATGCATTATTTCATTCCCCTCCATTTTTCAGACAGTGAAGCTGCCATATGAGTTCCTTCCATGCCAAGACTCCGGAGACACGGAAGTTGACTCATTGAAGAAAAAAACGAACACCACTGCCAAGCCATTCTCAGAAGCACAATATTGCAAACCTTCATGCCCATTGCAAAACATGCAAGATCTGAAAACATTTTTGCACAAAACTTGGAGACATAAAATAATGGAAGACCTATTTCATTTAATGTCTCATGTGAACCAATGTTCAGCGCACTGATGTAGAACTGAATTCAGGCTTGAATGGCTTCCAAGGGAAGGATGAGCCTAAGAAAACTTTTGCAATTTGCACAAAGAGAGATCTGGAGCAACACCACCACAAAACGTGTCATTGCTTTTCATTTCCTTCAATGTAAAGGAGAGAAAGAATCTAATGTCTTGAGTTCAGATCAGGACACCAGATGAGCAAGTCTGGGCTTAACAGTCCTACAGAACTGAAACGCCACAGACAAAGGCATTAAGAAACACTTATTGTGATGTTCTTCTTTCTGTTTACAAGTCCCCTTGTGGTCTTCTTAACTGGCCAGGGAACATTTTTAGCCACCCCCTCCAGGCTCCAGATTATGCCTCGGTTAGCAGATCATCTGGGCAGCTCTCTCTGTCTGTAACTCTATATGAATGACTTCAGTGACAAACAATACAACCATTCACTTTTTGTAAAAAAACAACCACTGCCACCAAATGTTTCTAATTTAAATATTTCTGGTTCTCTAGCTACTGGTTCCAATTTGGTATCAGCTACTGTCAGCCATAAATCCCAATGAATTTTGAAGTCACGATCTTGAATTGAGTTCTGCAAATGTGAAAGAAAGGAGAAATGAATATCTCCGAGTAGGAAATTTAGACAAAGAACCCATCACATCCGTATTACAGAACTGTGGGTTACAGAAGCTCTTGCTTGGGTACTGCCATTTAACAGTGGTTAATCATCACATGTTCCAGAAACTGTATTACTCTGGAAAGAAACAATATAGAGTATCTGAGCTTTAAATCACTTCTACTATAACTCATGTTGCTTCCTGGCATGGGACAGCTTAACCCATCTTCTTGCAATCAAAACTGGGTGACTTCATCAACACTGCCTATTCCAAGTCATCCCTGGTCTATCCCAACTCCCCAAATGCATTTGGGAATTGCTTGCAAAAGTACTGAACATAAGCCAGGAAAGTGACCCAAAGACCACTCAACATTCCAATATAAATAAGAACCAAGCATTGGTGCCTGGGTTACTCTCTGACGTTGTGTATTTTACGAGATCCACCTCATGATTCACCTGTTCCTGCTCTTGCTCTAAGAGCGTACAACTCCCTAAAACAACATTTTTGCACCAAGCTGACTGCAAGAATTTTTTGCAGTTTCCACTGCCCGCAGTATGTTAAAAACACAGATCAAGACAAACCATTTCAGTGACGTAAAAAGCCCTGAGCTGAGTTAGTTTCACATGCAGGCTGAAGTTCTGAGCCAGTTCTTACTTTACTCAAATCCATTCTGCCCATCCCTAATCTAAATGAGCTCAGTCATTAGCCTCTAAATCTTTATTTCTCTGTGCCAATATTGGCCCCAGTTCAGCAAGGCACTTAAATATGTGCTTAACTTCAAAAGCATGGTTAAGTCCCACTGATAGATTTGACTACAGGGGGATGTAAGCAAATAGCTACAGGCTTTGCTAAATGGGGGTCTCGGTGACACAATCCTAGAAACATTTGTATTTTAACATGTTTATAGAAAACTGTAACAATTAAGTGGAACTCTTCCTTCCTCACACAAAAACAAACCAGCACTTCCTCCTTCGAAAACCTTACAGCAGCCAAATGTTTTTTTCCTTAACCCTGGGGTCAAGCACTTTTCCAAAACCTCATCTTAACACAGTGCCCTAATTACCTGTTTCCTTATGGACAGCTCTGACACATATATATGCACAGGTGAGCATAACGGCATACATTACACGCTGGGCTACGACAAAACTCCAACCATCATCCAATTTACGACGTTCCCATTCCTCAGCCCAGGCCAACCTTGGCTGCAGACCTGGAGCATCCCGAGGTTTTGTTCTGCAGCACCACACATACATCTCACACCACGTGGCCTTCTGAGGGTGTTCACGGAAAGATTTATCGTTACAGTAAGTTTGTCTTCTCTCTCTGTAGAGATCCCTCTGAAGACAAGAGCAAGTTCTCTCTCTAATCCAAAGGCAGATGCGCCATTTGGAGAAGCAAAGGCTGGCTTCTCATTCCTTGCTGTAGCTTCAGAAGTGAAAAACATACAAACTGCAAGGGTGGCAATGAGCTTATCTTCTTCAGATTTCCAAGAAAACACATTGATTTCCTTGTATGAACACAAAAACTCTAAGAAATCTACCTGAATTCCGGAGAAAGATGGGGGACTGGTGAGGCTGTGCTGATCATGCCACTGGAAGAGTGATGCAGCCCTGTTTGCATCACATCTGGCCCATGAGAGTGACCAACAGTGCAGATACCACAGTCACGGTCCCCTCAGCAATCTCACTGCAGTGCTGCTGAGTCCAACCCCAACAGCAATCCCAACAAACCCCCATATGCAGATAGGTGGGGTCAGGAATGCACACCAACACCGAGATTTAGTGAAAACACTCCATCCAGCCCCAGGTGAGCTGTGGGCGAGCAGATGCAGGGCATTGCCTGTCCCCACACTTGATGGGGCAATGGTCCCAGGGATGGGCTCAGCGCACCCCATAGCGTGAGATGTGCTGCCCAGGGGACCTGTGGAGCCCATAACGAACTCAGGGCCCCACACACCGGGCAGGCCTGGTTGCCTGTGTGCTCACAGCCCCGCCAGCTCTCCACAAACAAAGAAAGGGCATCGCGTTCCACTTTAATAAAAGCCAAATGATGCCGTCTGCCAATTACCAAAATGGGGCGAAGGTTAAAAACCCACTGAATTATAACACATGTCACGGACCAAAGCTCCTATGATTAACAGTTCTGTGAGAAATTCATTAATTTCACCAGAACCAAGCTGACAGAGATTGTGCTTAATGACAGAACACAGGGCAGGGGAAAGGGGCAGGGGAAAGGCGGCCCACATGGTAAATAGAAAGCTGCATTAAATAACAGAAACAGAGATGAGGAGACCTGTTCTTTGGGTATAAAAAGGAAAAAAATAACTACAGTTACAAAGGGTAATTGCGTTTGCTGCACTGCTGAAGGTTTCTCCTCATTTCTCGTTGGAGGAGCTGACAGCAGGAGACAAGACAAAGCAAAGGGGATGGAGTGGGCTCTTGCTCCTTGGGGACCAGATGGGATGAAGGGGAAATACTGTCCAGGAGAAACAGCACTCGGCAGGGAATGCCTTGCCAGGCATGGGCAACCCCTGCTCTAGTTTCCTACATGGTGACAAAGTCAAAGTCCTGTTTGCTGAGGAACCACTGCCAAAGGCAGCCCCAATGCACAGGTGTCCCTGGTGCTCAAATGACCGTGTCGGGGGGGAGCTATACAACTGCTTCTGTACATCCCATTTCACTGTCATAGAATCACAGAGTCATTAAGGTTGGAGAGGACCACTAAGATCATCTGGTCCAACCATCAATCCATCACTACCACGCACACTGACCTGTGTCTTCTCCACAAGGCTGAACAGGAAATAATAATACAAGTGCAATCATTTGAGCTATATAAGCGCAAAACCAGTGCCAGAGAACAAACTGGTCACCGTATCTGGTCTGAGGATGCACTGTGAAAATAAAGCTTTTACGGCCCATCTCCAGCAGTTGGGTAAACTTCTGCTGAAAGAAAAAGAGCTTGCGGTCAGCTGTGGGGAAAACACAACAACAACTGGAAAGTACAGAGAATTTCCTTAAATCCTCTATAAATGCCTTCAGAAGGGTGGAATGGATTTTCAAAAAGAGCTAACGATGACTAAGGACAGCTACCTATAAAGTTGGGTGGGATTTGCACATTTAAGCTCCTTATTCTCTTTTAAAATACAAACTGCAATGCATACTTTGAGGGGGAAAAAAAATGAGCACATTTTATTATCGTTTATTAAATTGCCCCTAACTCACGGGAGAGATCCATTCACCCTCATAATAAAATGGTGCTCACGTTTAAGGGCCGATGTACTTCTTTTCCCTCACATACTTAAAGTCTGCACCCTTGCTTAGAAGTGCCTGTATCTGCCTATAAATCCTCTCCAACCAAAATAATTCTCCTTGAAGAGAGAGAAATAATATCTCTTGTAGAGAGAGGCCAAAAAGCAGGCAAAAATATCCATGTTTACCTAAGGAAAAGGAAAGTGGTGAAGGCAATGCTTGTGCCTAAGAAGGAAAAGTTCCTTTAAAAAATAACTAAATAAAAAGAAATCGTATCAGGCAAATGCAACCAGTGAGGAAAGGGGAGTAGGAAGTGTGGGCTGCATGGGACCATGCTCAGATGGGGTCTGGCAAAGAACATGAGCGGTAAAAGGGGAGTACCCAGCTCCTAACCTGCTTAAGAGTGAATACAAGAAGAGCCTCTCAGTGTTCTTACTGGCAAAAACAATGAAGCAGAAAGAGCAAAGGGCCTTGACGCACACCTGCCTCTTGGCTGCATAGCTCAACACACATCATCTTGGATATCTGAACTGCTTAGAGCTCATGGTACAGAAGACAGCGTAAACCATCACCCCAAACGATCCCACCGCAGGGCCAGTTGGATATCTTCCACTACAACGCTGCAGTCAGTGGAAAAAACCCCACTGATTTCAGCTGGCTTTGGATCAGGGCTCTCTTTCAGTCTCTCGTTCCTTGATTGACATAGAATCACAGAATCATAAAATCGCTAAGGTTGGAAAAGACCCACAGGATCATCCAGTCCAACCATTCACCCATCACCAATGGCTCTCGCTAAACCGTGTCCCTCAACACAACATCCAAACGCTCTTTGAACACCACCAGGCTCGGTGACTCC
>PPHD01020742.1:1431-13528 GCA_002909625.1 Bambusicola thoracicus | reverse complement strand
CAAGTTTCTCTAAGGGGTGATTAATCTGTCAATTCACAGGTGGTTTTAGAAACCAGAGTGGCTGTGACTGAAGGGATATCCTTTGCAGTAGTTAGACTGCAAGAGGAAGAAAGAAGGAAAGAAAGCACTGGATAGGAAAGAGACAAGAGAAGATGGAGCTCATGAAAATGGGCTGAAAACAGCTAAACGGAAAGAAAGAGAAGATCTTTAAGAAGGGAAACTTTACATGTATGGAGATACGTAGGGTAGACCAGCAAGGGGGAAAGAAGCAAAAGTAATAGGTAAAGCAAGTGGAAGAAATAAGGAAAAAGTGTGAAGATGGAATAAAAGAGTTTATAAAGATAGTTGGAATTTTTACTCTATTAGATGAGCTGTTAAATATTATTTATTCTTAACTCCCACATTTGAATCTACACTTTTAAAGTAATTGCTAAGGGAGTTGATATTAATTTTTTGGATGTGATTCAGTTGGATTTGACTGCTGTATATCTGTCAAAATACTCCAATATATATCTTCTGCTGTTGTATAGACCCTTTATAAGGTCTACACCCTGCTGGAGAGTAGCAAGTGGTCATAAGGAAAAGAAGCTATTTGGAAATCAGTGTTCACAAAATGGAAACAGTTTAGAGTTTGCTGTCAAAGAAGATGACGCTTTCAAAATGGAGATAGAAACAGTGTGTTTCAATGTGCTTATATTTTAGAGATGATAATGCATGAAGCATATGTAAAATGTAATTAAAATTATTGTTGCTAGCAGGCTGATGATAAGTCATCTCCATTAAACAAAAAGAATTAGGAGGGGAAAGCCCCATCACCGTTATTCAGATGTATGCTCTTTCTTCAGCTGAAGAGAAATCACTGGGTAGGGCTGTGAGACTCATTGGCTGGCTATAATTATTTCATTAGCTTTGTTTCCACTTCTGTTTGATTTATTTGTTACATAGCATGATTTGCTAAATAGTTTCTGTAACCGATCATTTGTTGTAGAAATGTGATACTCAAAACTAAGGCTACAAGTTAAATGATCCAGATTAGTTATAGGCTGTGTTTTTGATCCCTGATTGGATTACTAGAAAATGGATTCTGATTCAAGTACGTAAGTCTAGACTAAGTTTTGTTTTCAAAAGCAAGCAAAAAAAAAGAAAATCTCCCAACTCTATTTCTTGTCCTAAATGGTCCTGTTACTGAAGAAGACCTCTCCTGCACTGAGAGTGCACGTTCAGTGAGAGAAGTGTTCCTAAAGCAACTCCACACTGAAATGTGAAATGGCTCTTTGTTTGCATGATCTGTCTGTGTCAGGATTCAGGAATGTGCCTTCACCAGCCTTCTCACTTTCTGATACTCTTGTGGGCCTGAAACACTTGCAGCAGGGTTGGAGTATGTACTGAAGTTGAGTGCACATGTAGCGCTAGGACTTTTTCATTCTTTGTAAATATTAATAGCAAAATATTACGCAAGGACTGAGACTAAACAGTTCAGGTCAGCATCAGCTGATTTATCCTTGGCTCCTTCAAACCCTTGCAAATGTGCAAGTTCACTTAAGTTTGAGAAGTTGCCCCATATTCCTAGTAGTTATACAAGTAGTCATATATACAAGTCTTGAACCCCACTCTCACACAGATAAATGAGATGGTTCTGGTAGGTAGTACCTCTCCAAAAAGTGTTCTCCCAAGCACTTGTCTTTTTTTGGTAATTGGATTTTTTTTAAAAGTGCAATAAACGTGTGAGTGTATGATTAAATTGCCAAGGCACTTTGCAATGAAATTTCTCCCTTACATGGGAGATCTTCATTCAAAATGCTAAATTAAGTGCAAGTCAAAGTAGTCTGACTCTTCTATTGGTTTTGTTGTATATGGTCACTAATGGCTCCCTTTTCTTGAAGGACTGTTAAAAAATGTTATCTATGGCCAGTGCCCGACTGTCTTTTCTTCCACCCTATAATACAATCAGAAATCTCTTTTGAAAGGTTGAGTAGCCAGGTCACATTTCTGTGACCTTTTCTTCTGTTAGTGTTGACTCAAAATGCGGATCTGACATGAAAATGAAAATAGCTTGTCAAGATTTACAGTGGTGTGCAAGGTCTTGGAAATGGGTAAATGTGAGTCAGAAAGAGAGGTTCACATTGACTTGGGGGATTTTTCTTTCTCATTTTACGTGATAAAAAGGTGCTGCGGAGCAAGGTATTTTTCTAAAGACACAAATTGTGCTTCCTCTGAGAATTCTTTCACTAGATGATAGGAAATACTCTCAGCAAAGAGGAGCTAGCCCTGAATGGACAGTGGGTCAAATCTGTAAGCTTTCTGCTTTGATTGAATACTCAAGGAGCTGTCTGGGGCACTCTTGCCAGGCTAGGAGCAAGCAGGCACTTCTAGTGGGGTTTGTTCCTTATCTGCTGGGGAGTCAGCAGGGGAGGCAACCCAGGTCAATACGACATGACACTGAAACGTCATGGGCAGCTGTAAGCAGTATGCTGTAGACATTAAGTCACGCAACCAAAAGGGAGAATTAACTGTTTCCTTCTCTCTCATGAGCATGATTACCTCCTTTTGGAGTCATCCAGATGAATACTGCAGCTGTACTGCGTGCAGGGAAACACACAGGTTTGTGCACCTACATGAAAGGGGCAGTTGACAGATAAGGATTGGTATAGGTGTCATCTGCAGACAAAGCTGAATTCTGTTTGGTTGCTGTTTGACAGCTGTCCTGAGTGTGCCTTGGAGGTGGTGCTTCTGAAGTTGTCTTTTTTATCATATACGGTTTTTTTCTCTATACACTCTATAAATCTATACACTCATAAATCCACCTGTTCTTCCTTATGTATCCATATATTCATGATCTTTGCTGTACTTGCTACAGTATTTGTTGAGTTTTTAATGTGTTTTTTTGACCCCAGTATGGATAATGTGTTGTTGAAATCATCTTTCCTAGTAATGCTGTTACTTATGTCTCATAAACTGCAGGATATACTCTCTGATGCTCTGAGTGTTAGACTCTTTCAAAGAAAGTTGTCCCATATCTTCAACAGCCTATTTGACTCAGCTTATTGCTACATGCCAGAATTTTCTACACCTAATCAATGACTAAAACACTTATCTCTTTCATTTTTATAAATCCCTGCTGCTTGTCACATCTGAATCATATCATTTAAGCTCTCATATCATTTACCGCCCTCGCCTTCCTGTAAAGGCCTTGAAATCTCCACAGGACAAGCTAATTAACACATTAAAACACATTAAAAATGACTTCAGCTGCCCTCCAAGGTCCAGTCCAGCAAGGGACATCCTTGTAGGAATAGCCCTGAGTACACAGATCACAACACTGGATTTAATGGCCCAATGTTTCTGAGCATAGAAGCCAGTGAAATTATTGCTGGAATGGAAAATACAAGACTCAAAGGAGCTGAGTGTGGGACATGTGTCTGCACATCCTCTGTTGGGTATGGTTTCTGAAGTTGTACTCTTTTTTACCTCATTTGTCAAACTTCCGTATTTTAAGCATTCGAGATTTGTTTGCACCCTTGCCCTGGATTAGGTTTGAAAATTCAGAAAACTCTTGATGTAATTAGGTTTACTTAAAGATCTGTGTCCATGTTCAGCAGCATCTTTATCAACAGAGTGCACAGTATCTGCATGTAGAATAGGCCAGAAAATATAGAAGCCTTTAAATGGAAGTCAAAAAGATATAGATTGGGAGTGCAAGAGGCACTAGTAGTGTGTAGATAGTAGTGCTGAACTTAAATGATGATGTTTTCTAGATGAGGTCATCATCTAATACGCCCTCCCCATTACGCCAGCGAGTTAGTCTATGGCCATGCGTGAATTCTGATGAAATATTTGTCAGTCAGGGGATGTTTCTTATGTTTACTCCTACAAGTACGGAGGCTAAATCACTTGTGTCAGGATGATATGAGTAAGCTGAAGGTCACTTTCAGCATGCTTTAGCATGCCTGCGAGGCACTGCTGATAAGGGAAAAGACAAAAAGGACAAAAGTAAAATTAACTTTTAATTTCCCACCAAAACTATGACAGTCAGAAACAAGGAGATGAGTGAAATCTCTTGCAACATTCAGCACAGAACTGTATATTAAACATCTTATCGGATTCAGTCCATCACCGCAACAGAGTATGTAATACTGTGGTGTGTGTGTTTGTACAAGTATAAAAATGCATGAATCTTCACATGTAACTCAGAAAAACTTTAGTGACACCACCTTAGATGAATACATAAATCAGATCTATTAATTTTCTTTTGAGAACACTTTGGTGACTGCTTACAAAGGAGAGTTATTTACATGCTGATAGAAGGCATACCTTGGCATAGTTTAGCAGCAATTTTCTCATTCTCACAGGTATCAGACTCCCTTACATGTTATACCTAATTCAGTTATGTAGTTTTGCTGCTCTGTATGATCCCCAGGTGTATGTCTGGAAATCTTGGTTTTATCTGTTTTAATTTACAGCACTGACCCAACCGCCCATCCGCCAGCATGCTGGTATCAGATAGGCTGCCTGAACCAGCCTCCAGAATGGATGGACCGCTTCTAACCAGGGAGGCTAAAGCCAACTGCATCCCAGAGCCCTCCCATCCTCCCTTATTGCTGGAGGAGGGCCAAGTGACAAGTGTTTCTGGCCATCCACAGTGGGTAGGTGCATAGCATACCTACCTGCACCCACCATTAGTGCAATGGATGTAATGGTACGAGGGGGTGGGGAAGGGTGGTAGGGCTGTTTGTCTGGGTTATTTTTGTTTAGTTTTGTTTTTTTGTTTGTTTGAGAAATGCTTAATGCATCCCCTGAGGATAACTGGAAATAATGGTACGTACATGTATGGGATTAATCCACCCTCTTCCTCTTATAAATACATTTGCTAAATATGGATAGGAACAAAAGCTCTCAAACTTCAGTAACATCTGTTACCGCTAATGACATTGATCTGAGGCTTTAAAAGAATACAAGATTGTATTTTTCTGCTGTGAGTTATGGAAAGCCTGTTCACTTACTTTGAGGTTTACCAAAGAACATGTTTGTGTTCAGAATCTGTCCCTCTAGAAAATTAAGTTTTGTGTTTATCCACTGAATAACGTAGATGGAAAATGAATTTAAGTCTCCCCTGGCAGTCTTTTGGTTTTGTTTGCCTTGGTCTGGTCCTGAGACCACTTTGCCTTTGAGAGCCTCTGGCTTTTTGGATTGTAGCTTTTCTGTGGAGAAGCATGCAAAGAGCGAAGTGTGGTGGTGGTCTCCATAATGTAGGTGAGAAATGGCAAGAGCCTCACTAAACTGAGATGGTAAACTTTGTTAACACCTAGTTGAATTTAAACCAATAACAGGCTGTGAGCCCTGTAGTCACCCTGTTTTATGATCTTGAATTACAAGCTATTCAAAACTACCTTGTCGTTTCTGCTTAAATAGTTTTATGTCTGTTTATACCTTAATTGAAACAGTACGTACGTATCTGCAAGTACCTTTCATATGAAAGCCATTATTAAAAACTGGTATTGCAAAGGTGTCTTAAAAATGTATTTCATTGTGTTACAGGGTGTTTGTTGAGAATGTCTCCATTAAACAATTAAGTCTCTACAGTTTTTGGCGGTAACCAGCATAGGCTCTGGTTTGTCAGCAACAAATGGCACACTGCCTGCCAATTACAGGAAGATCTTGCCTTGAGATGCAGAGGTCAGCCTATGTCTGACAGCAGTCTGAGCTTCACCCCCATGTTTCAAAACGTATTCTCCTGAGGGGTCCTTCTTTGTGCAGAGGTGCTGGGGACACCCAAGCCTTTGCTTAGGTCTAAATGGAAGTACTTTGAAGAAGCAAGTACCTGCTTCATCCTAAGATCATGGATCTTATGTAAGTGGATGAAGACAAGTGCTTGTATAAACCAAACTGCTGAATTTACTCCCTTTTAAAGGATCATAATGGAATTTAGGTCGGATGGGATACCAAGAGATCTTCAGCGCAACCTCCAGGTCAAAGTAGGGCCAGCTGTGAGATCAGACCGAGCTACTCAAGGCTTCATCCAGGAAGCTTTTGAAAGTCTAAAGAGACAGAGCCCCTACCATTTCTCTAGGTGACCTCATCTCCCCCCAACCTGTCCTTATGGGCGAAAGTGCTCCTTACATCCCGGTTTAACTTCCCTTAGTTTCAATTTACAGCCACTGTGTCCCATTACTGCTGAGAGAGCGTGGCTGCAACCCCTGTATGGATAGTAACAGATGGTCATGAGGGTCCCCACACCCATCCCTTCCCTGGGCTGAGCAAGCCCCAGCCCCTCAGCCTCCCCTCAGGGCACTATCCTGGCTGGGAAAGACCCCTCTGTTACACTGCAGCTAAAGCCACCTCTTCTGCCTTCCCTGCTACAGCATGTTTAGTGCAGTTGCTTACCCTCAACATTGTGCGCCTACAATTGTTGAGAGGGGAGAAGGTCAGAAGGGAAGTAAAAAAAAGGACTTCTGTGGTAAAACACCTGTGCCAGCAGAGACAGCTCCTGCAGCTGAGCTGGGTGGAGAACTGGGTGTCCTAGCTTGGGAGCAGAAAGTGCACAGCCTGGCTCTGAAGCCTGAAGTAAGAAATCATTGTTCAAAGCAAACAAGAACTGTGTGCATGCAGCATAGGAATACAAGTGCGGGATGTAAAGCACCCTCTGCATCATTGTGCCGTGACAGCACAGGAAAGTGCTTTCAGCATATACTGAAGAGCCAATGAAAGGTATAGTGAGTCTCAGCACCACTTGTTTATCTCTTGAACTCTGCTAGAACACTTTCGAGGTAGGACGGTAACTGCAGTGTATTGTCATTTCAGCTCTGGCAGAAATACAAAAACTTTCTTAGGGGCTAATCGTTGGCAGGTACAGCTAATATAAATTCTGGAAAATAAAAACTCCTGGTGTCAGTTGAAAAGTGCTTGAGTTCTTCAGTAGTTGCAAAAAGTAGGTGTTCCCAGAGCATTTTGATCTCATGTCATTGATATTGTTGTCATCACTGCTGTTCGGTGGAGTAAACGGTCTTCTCCCTCCCTGTCTATTCTCTTTGTGTATGGAGTACTGGATATGCTGTTACCTTCTCACCTAAACTACTGTAATGCCATTATCTCCAGATCAACTATGGAATACAGTACTAGGAAATTTTGATGTTCCATTTCCAGGGCACCCTTTTCCCCCTTTTCCTTCATCCATTTTTTCCCCTTTACTTTCCCTCTTTTCCCTCCACCTCTCTCTCTATGAGAGAGAGAAAATCTGTCTATGGAAGTTTCTTAAAAGGAGCACTGGGGGCTTTGGTATTTAGGTTCTGAAAACACATGGAAATTATTTGAACTTTAGCTTTTTCCTGGCCCTAAAACCTAGAGGAGTCTGTTTCACACTTTTATCTGTCAACCATGGAAAGATGAGACCAGACAGCCAATTAGCAGTGGTGCATATCTGTTGACTAGACATGATGGGACAAAACTATAGGTTGTCTGAAATAGCACAATTCAGTCTGAAATTGCATAATTCCACTGCCTGCCTTCAGTCTTTGTCCACACTAGATAGGGATGCCGCCTCGTCAGTGTATACAATGGACATGTGGGTATAATTACACGCAGCTTTTGTTTAGAAAAAGAGGACAACCACAGAAACAGAAGCCAAGGCCCTTGCTGTCCACAGGCAACAGTCCCATAGGAACTGGGAGAGGCCTTCCCAGAACTATCAAGGAATCATACTGCTGATCGTGCCGCAGCTGAGTGCTCTCCCCTCATGTCTCAGCATTCTCTCCCAAGTACATTCTGAAAACCATCTTTCTCAGAAAAACAGCTTAGTAATTTGGAAGGATGGAGGCTTCATGTAGAAATAATCGTTTGAAAATTCAAGTGCTCTTCATTTTTATGATTAGTTAGTTGTTAACTCTATGCACACAGATAAGGACTAAAAAGCAGTTTATCTGATTTTTGCCACCATCAGCTTTTCAACGCAAGGGACAGGCTACTTTAGCTATAAATTCACCCTAAAATTGTTTCAGAAAATCGGGGATCTTAAATAAAAATGTGGAATTAGAGAAATGCTGGAATTGTAGCAGATGTTTGAGAGTTGCTGCTTTCCAGCATTCCTCTGACGACCAGCGAGCCCAAATAACACTGGGAATTGCTTGAATAGAAGGCTGCCATTATGCATTTAATTTACATCTTAATGTGTTGTTGTTTTTCCTGTTCAAGTAAACTGCTTCTCAGGGTGCACCTGTATAATGAATTTCCATGGGAATAGACGTCTGGGATTTTCTTTCTTACTCTGCAAACATTAGAGGATCTTCCAGAGATCAGGCTTAGATTAAAACAACTGTGGGGAACAGGAGGACTTTAGTGGGACTTTAAGCAAGAATTAGGAGTTTAGGGTTCAGACCTCTCCTTTTCTTGGTCTTAAAAAATACACAGAGATTTTGTGTGACTTGTGAAGGGTTCGGCCGGTGCTTGTATTCTCATGTGTTGGCTCTGCAGTGACAGCTCAGTAGTGTCACACTGGGATGTGTGTGTGAGAGAGAGCAAGCAAGCCTTGTGTGTATACCCAGCACATATCTATCACGGTTCCACCAGGGCTCTATATAGGAAGTTTCCAGCAGTACACAGGCATTCAGACAGCCTTCAGCACCGCGCAGAATATTGTCTACAACTCTTGATCCATCAGTGAAACACCTGCCAACCATACTACACCATACCTGTAAGCCTCTGCTCAACTGCTCTGCACTAAACTTGTGAAGTCCTAGGAGAAATCTAGTGAATATGCCTTGTACATGCTGGTGGTGATGACCTTTTCAGCTAACACTGGCTACAGGTCTAACTGACCTTGGCAGCACAAGAGGGTCCTTTTTTGACATGGCTGAACTGTTCTTGAACAATTTATCCAGTGTGCTTGGTACAAACAGTCTTTTCTTCAGTACCAAGCATGCATGTCTTATCTTTCCTCCTATTCTTTTTTTTAAAAAAAGAATCTTACCCATTGTGAAGCAGGCAAGGAAAAACATGTTCTCTATTTATATTGTTTGTTCTCCTCAGTCTCTGCTATTCGATCTTGGACAATAACATTTCATGAATGCTTGTTTTCACTTATTTGTTGCTCCGATGATTTTAAAGGAGACTCTTCTTCTTCTCCGGCACTTCAGAATAGTCTCGGGGTCTGATCCTGTGACTGAGACATTGATGGGCCATTTGCAATTGACTGAACTGGGTTTAAACAACATCTAATGTTGTCTTGTGAGTGCAAGAAAAAGAATACTTGCTGGTCTATTAAAACAGCAGTGCAGTACGTGAAAGGAGACAGGATTGAAGGAGAATGCCTAATAAGAGACCTCCCTTCTTCTGTTTTATCTTCTGAGAAAATCCTACATGAATACTGGGGAGAGAGCAGATTTTCAGCTGCCCGGTATGAAGAACCCAGGCAGGTCTGCATCCTCTTTGTGTGGGGGTCTTTAGTGTCCATGGGGTTTGTTTGTTTGTTGTTGTTGTTTCCTCCAATAGAAGAGGCAAATATTCACAGGAGTTTCAGGCTCAAGATGAAGATCAGTGCTTTCTTCTCAGTGAAGTATCAGTGATAGTCTCTAAAAACAGATATAGTCGCCTGAATCAGTTGAAATCCAGTGCAGACAGTGACAAATGCCAGTATGTTTACTTGCAAGGTTTTCTTTTTTTTTTTTTTTTTTTTTTTAAGGAAATGTTGTGAAGTTACTGCACACAAAGAATATCTCTGGGGAAGAAATGTATGGTTATGAATTTTAAGGGAGAGAATCAACTCATACATGCTCCAAGCTGCTCTCCGTTGCCTTGGCTATTCTCTTGTTTGGGGCTTTTTTCCTGTCATTTTACTGTTCCACAGATTGTTTGGGGTGACTCAGAGGCATATATCTTTTTCTTTCTCTCTCTTTTTTTTTAGCAGCCATCAAACATTACATTACAAGAGCTTTTAGATATGTATTGCTTCCTTTTATTTTCTGTCCTTGCCGCTGTTTTGAAGTTTTATGTATATTCTCGGTTAGAGAAATAGAAGGTGCAGGTATTGTAGACAATAATTTAACTGTGCCATTTTAGACCACAATCTAACAACGTGTAAAACAATACGCAGTGCTAGTTTCAATAAGGATTTCTGTGGAAGACATCTATTTCTAGTGTGGAACGTGAATCTCAGAAGAAATTTACCTGTACAGTCCTATTAGGATGTCCTTGTTTAAAAATCTGGAAAGTAAAGCATAATGCAAATGAAATCAGTTATGTTATGAATAATGTAGGCTATCCATTATTCTTTGTAAAAAGTTGAACGTGCTTCCCAAACCTATCTAGATACATTCCTGTTATGTGATCCCCATTGCAATGACTGGTACAGAAGACAATGCGATGTAGCAAAAGGAGAGACTAGAGGGGATTATGCTGGAGAGGGGATTTGGCTGGAGTGTAGAGCTAAAAAGTGTCTAAATTATAACAAAGTGCTTCTGTGTCTTCACACTGATAACCCCCTCATGAAATACTGCAACTGCCCAGTGCAGGTGGAGGGGCACAGGGCTTTTGTGTGCCCTTGCTCCGCTTCCCACAGCTGGGCATGCTCCTGGAGAGCCTTGCAACTGCATGGCCCTGAGGAGAACTGCAGTTGTGTCTCTGGGGACGGAGCTGGTTCACAGAGTTACCACAAGCCTATGCCTCTTTATTGTTTCCTTATAAAACGGTCCCTTTGGCTGAGATCCTGCAAAGATTTATGCACGTTCTTGATTCTGTATGCTGGGAATAATCTCACTGGACCACGAGCATTGTGCAAATGTAAGACACTGCAGACTTTGCTTGTGAAAATTAGTGCAAAGATACAGCATTTAAATGTATAGCTAGTTATGCAGCCTTCTTATGTGGAGGCTGGGTGAAGGGAAGGGAAGAAGAAACTTTTTCTCCTGCTAAAATGGAACTTGAAAATTCTTCTGCAGTTAGTCATCATTTTGAAACTGGTGTCAGGATCTGGTTTTAAATAAATTTCACTGCAAAATAGAGTTCATTATAAAGGTTTCCAGATCTTAACTTCCCAGTGGCTAGATGTTGAAACCTCAAGCAAACAAACAAAATGACAGTAAAACCCGAACACGTTATTTCTTTGTGAATTACCTACTTCTTCCTTTCCCACTCAGACTGGTCCAGTTCCACTACCTCCCTTTATGTCTTTATGTTGTGGGATCAGATCTTCTGGATCTCTAGAGAAAGTAATCTTTTGAGTAATCGAGGAGCCAAGGAAGGGATTAGAGAAAGCATGCTTCAGCACGGCTAGCACTTCTTTTTGTAGCATGTGCTCTACTGCATAGGGTACCCACCGACCTTGCTGAGATTCTCCTTGAAGGGGAAATATCTCTGCAAAGTGGTTGAAGTTGCATGTGACTGGGAGGCTGCACAGGAATTTTAGAGAGGTGTACCTGAGTATACCTGGGTTATGCTTCAGAATGGACATTCTTGCTTTCTAGTTACTGGGAAGAGGATTTCCATTGTGCATGTGCAAGTAGTAAAACTAGGGCGAGAATGAAAAAGCAAATGCCCCACGTTCCTTTTTGGCTGGATCCTTGCTTTTCTCAGCATTACTTCATTCACACACCTTTTAAGCTCTTTTTTTCAGAGGGGCTGGTGGAGGTAAAGACAGGGGAAGGGAATTTCCCAGGCCTCTAAAAGAGGCTGCTAACCTCAATCTTGAGCACTGAAGGGCTTCTGCTGTTAGGCCATAATCTTTTGTTTCAATGAGACAAACTCTCCGTTACTTAACTGGGCAAAGCTCCCATTGAGTTATGCTTGGTTAACAACTCTGGAATCTGTCTCTGTGCAGTTGTGATGAGCATTTCAGCTCAGCCCAGCCAACACTGATCACCCCAGCTGTTGATTCCCAGAATTTCCCAGCTACTGTCATTGCGCACTATTTGGGGAGGGGAATTTCTCTTTGAGCAGCTGCAAAATGTACTACACATACTGAAAGGCAGAGCCATCAGCTGGCAAGCAGGAATGAGCGTTAGGCAGAAGGCAGAGCACAAACCTCTCTCTTTTCCAGCCCATCTGCAACATCATTGTCAAGAAAGTTTGTGTTTTGGATTCTTTTTTTTTCTTTTCCTTTTTTTTTTTTTTT
>PPHD01020741.1:959-13529 GCA_002909625.1 Bambusicola thoracicus | reverse complement strand
AAAATAAAGAATTTAAAACAGTAAAATAACACAGTAAAGAGCAAGATATTGATCAGTACAATTTGCTTTTAAATAGAATACCAAAATCTTCCAATATCAACCCAGATAAGTTCTATTCACTGTTAAATTTAAGGATTTTCTTTTCTATAAGGAGAAAAATACGTAATGATCCAAATATAGATATGCATCATTCAGAACATCCAGAATTACATTTTTAGTACTAGCTTCTCCAGCAAATGCCATCAAACTCTCCACTTATATTTTTGCATCCAAAGTTCACGCCACTTCATTAAGATACTAACAGACAAAAGCCAATATGATATCTCAGTTGATCTTTAGTGTGTGTACAGACTATTGCAGTTCCAGCTGTTATGCTTCTACATTACCTGCATGAACAAGCACAAATCCCACTCGTTTCCCTCTTTGGGTCTGCTTTGTTTCGGGCTCTTTGACCACCACTTTTACAGCCGTAACCTGAGATGATTTGGAAGGTAAAACTTCTACGGAGCTTATCCCCTTCTCCATGATCACACGTTAGGATCAACATCTTCTACTGGCAAAGAGCATGCTTCCATTCAAAAATAAATGCTGGAGTGGAATCATCCTAAAACCAAATCGCATGCATGTGTTAGATACGGATTTCCAAGGGGCGTATTTCACATAACCAATGCAGTTGAAAACGTCCATGTTGCAAGTTGAACCCAAACCGCAGCCTTCCATGAAGAGACTTAACTTCAACCTAGTCGACTTTGCAGGCATCTCTAGAGATTTGCCCACAATGGAGAAAAAGCTGCTCTCCACGGTCTCCCTTTGCTTAACATTAAAACCTATTAAAACCCAGCACGACTAATTTGTTTCTAATGCAGTGATGCTTCATAGGCACAATCCATACTTCCTGAAAGTGTCAATCCCAGCTCGTGCTGAAGATCCTAAGCAGCATTACTACAACGCTGGCAAAAGCCAAAAACGGCACATAGAGTTTTATTATGTGTAACCTGCATGACTTGCTGCCCTGAAGTCACACACTGGCGTCTGCCTGCATGATTCTGTGCTGTTATATTTTGAGGAGGATGTAGAAACTGCGTGTTAACAGAGTCAGCAGCCGTATAAGCAATTCACACTATTTCCACTGAATTGTAGCATACGAATAACACGTAAAAGAAACTTTTCGGAAGGAGGAAAAGAGGAACCCCCGCGTGGCCGCCGCCGCCGCCGCCTCAGGGCCCAGCCCGGGGGCGCCCGAGGGCCGCGGGCTCGACGTCGTCCCGCCGTCGCTATGGCAACGCACACAGGGGCGGAGCCGCCGCACGGGGGTGACGTCAGCGGGAAGCCCGCCCGTCAGAGGCGCGCGGAGAGCAGCTGCCCGCGCGGCCGTTACCGCCGCGCCGCCAACAGCGGAGGCTCGGGGGGATGAGGAAGAGGACGGGGGAGAGCGGGCGGGCGGGAGAGACCGGGCCGAGGGGAGGCGGGGATTGGCGGGCTAAGGCGGGGCAGGGCGGACCCAGGCACGCAGCACTCACCCACCGCTGCCGTCAGCCTCGCGCACACCCGGAACCGTCCGCCCGCCCGTTGCCTCGGTGAGGATGAGGCGTCCCGCCCCATTGCCCCCTTCCCATTGGGCGCGGCGGGCCAGGCGACCGGAAGTAGCGTCACGTAGGGGAAGCGGCTGATTGGTCGATGGAACGGGAAATCCCCGCCCTCTGTCACGAAGGCGCCAAGGGCAGCGCGGGGAGGTGGGGCCGGTGTTACAGCGCCGGGTGCCTTGCTGACGCTGCCCACCGCGCCGCTCGGGCAGGAAATGGCGGCGAGGCGCCTTGTGTTTCCCGGGGGCGGGAAGGCGTTCGGCACCGGCCTTGCTCCTACTGCTCCCCCTGCCGCTTGTCCTCTAGGGCTCGCTTGTCGTAGCCATCCCCTCAAGCACATCAGCGAAAGTGGCTCCTGATCGCTACCTGCAATAAAACAAAATGAAATTCACCGATTTGTGTGTTTCTGTCAGTTATCTTGTCAGGCAGCTCTCACACTCATTAGCTTCCTCTTCTCCCCCGGCCAGCCCTGGCCTCTGCAGAGGCAAGTGGGGTGCAGGCCTTGTGCTGCAACACCTCCAGCACCTCCCTGGGCAGCCTGTTGCAAAACATCCCCGCTCTTCCAGAGAACAGACTTTTCCTAATATCCAACCTGAACCTCCCTGGCACAATTCGAGTCCATTCCCTCTCATCCTATCGCTGTTCCCTGGGAGAAAAGGCCGACCCCCACCTCTCTACACCCTGGCAGCTCAGTATTATATTAACAAACTTCTCGTTCCCACCCCTTCCTACTCCACAACAGAGAAAGGCACAATAAAACGTACTGAAAACAGCCACAAAACACTGTAAGCAGGAGAAAACGGTGACAAGGCTGTCATTATCCCATGCCAAAAACTCTTAGCGTTACATACAATTATGAGGAGCTGTAAGCAAGATGCATAACAAAATCTTATCTAGATGTGTATTTCCGAGGGTTGGTTGTTTTGTTTTGCTTTGCTTTTTTACAGTTGGATGATTTTAGCAACAGAATCTCTGTCTCATCAAGCACCCCATATTAGACAGTGACAGCAAGACGTGTTTAGGTTTTACACAGCGGATCCCGTGCCATCATGGATTGAGCAATCTCTTCCTCTTATGTGACTGATTTGGATTAGATGAGTAACATTCTACTTTTTTCCCTCATAAAACATTATTTGATATTAAATATTTATCCTGCTTTGTTAGCTAATGTTTAAGCACGTGCCTTAAGGAAGCACATTACACAATGCATAATATCTATCCCTTCTCTTTATTTACTACTCACAAACAATAGCATGAAAAACCGTGGCCTTTCTAATTACTGATACATCTGTGCCTGACAGAAAACAGACCAAAAGATGTTACAAAAGCTCCATTTGGAGAAGACAGCAAGTGAAGAAAGAAGCTCGTGAATATTTAACTAACCGCAGTTTATATTTTTAATAGCTTCTTCCTTGGTCTGACCAGACGCTTGGGTATGTGGTGTCCTCAGTTACATAAATGTACACCTCTTGGACAAAACTATGAACCATTAACACATTTTATTCTCCTGTCTTAGCCACAGGTCAGCACTGAGCCAGCTGATTCCAAACAAAAATAATTTTTTAAGTCATGTTCTTCTCTCTAAGCTCAGCTGGATCAAAAAACATCAAAAGCCACTTTTTTTTTTTATACTGTAACAGCCATATAGAATTTGCTCATAGTCCAAAGCCCATCTCACTTAGCAATTTTGAGACAGGCTTTTTTTATTTTTTAAGGCCACATTCCTACGACTTCTTCAGGCTGTATCTTCAGTATTTTCTCTCCTTCTAGGGAAAGAGCAAAGATTTCCAAGAAGTTTACCTTAGCTCTTTGTCTAAATAAAAAACAAGTACTAGTATTCAACTAGCAGGCAAAGAGCATTTTCTAACTTAGAGTAGCCTGCAAGGTCACTTCCTTGTCACTGCCAATGCCCAACACAGTACATGCATTGTTATAGGCATTTTTTGAGCAGCAGAGAGAGATGAAGCACAAGGACTAATAATTGCTTAAAATGTAAGGCAAGTAGATGCTTAAGAGATGGAAAAGTGAGCAAAACAGATGATCAGATCATATCACATAATTTCCCTGGAGTGCCTGAGGAAAAAAAACAAATCAAAGCTTCAAGCGTCCCTAAGCAGCACAGTACATTCATGCAATTTGGCCGTGAGTGTATCTATTCTGAGTAATCACTATACCATTTGAAGGTGTGTGAGGAAGAAAAGAAGGATTTTTCACAGATATTTGACCTTTGTATGTAGTCTTAAACCATGGATTAATACTCATTAGGAGTGTTACCTCACACAATGCAAACAGGTAATCATTTCCACCTGCATTCTTAAGCATCTCCTCAACTTGTATCTATAGATTCTGTGCAATGGATGAGCAAAATGTAACCCCTCTCATACAATGCAGAAGCTGCTCAAGACCTCATTAGTAGCAAAAAAGCCTACTTCAGAAAATGTGATGGCTAGCAGGCAGGTTTGTGTTCGTTTTCTAAAAGTTCAGAAAGATGGGTTGTTGGAATATTTGGCACTTCTCCCCCCTCTGTAAATTAATCCTGCAAATTTAGGGCATTTTACTGCTCATTATTTTATTCTCGCGTGAAGACACAGTTCAATGTGCTGACCAGTGTGCCTGTAGAATGTATGTCTAGAGCACTGTTAAAAGCATATTACATGCTTAGAATCAGGAGGAGTTATTTTTCTCTGCAATCAGACATGACCCACAATCAAACTTTTCCTCAAAAAAAAAAAAAAAACCCACAAAAAAAAAACACAACAAACAAACAAACAAACAAACAAAACAACCCACCACCATTAATCAAACAGTTGGAATATAATTAAAGCAAAAGTCAAGAGCATTTTGGGATTTAGAAAGGCATAAATGGAAGTTGGGAGAGGATGGAAAGGAGGGGGGTGTGGTAAGGGAAAGACTGGAGAGAAGAGAGTAGGGAAAAGGAGACTTAAAAGGTCAAGTGGTGCTGAAGAAGGTAAGAGAAGCTCAAAAGAAGTAAGTAGTAAGAACATAAAGAAGTGTATCAGCTAGGGTCAATGGGGCCAAGGCAATGATCAAGTAGGGACAAGAGAAAAGAATGTCAGGCAAAATGAGAAAGAAGAAGGCCAAAGAAGAAGCCCAGTTGTAGAGCTGTCCAAGCAGTCAGGAAGAGCCAGAGAAGAGAAGGAAAGAGCAGAGCACAGAAAAACAGAGCAGAGCAAAGCTAAAAAGGTTTTACAAAAAGAGCATAGGAAGGGAAAGGAAAGAAGGTCCAAGAAAATATGGTCACAGAAGCTCAAAGGTCAGTGAAGAAGGTCTCATAGACAATGAGAAGAAAAAGGAATAGAAAGTTTCAAAATGAAGAAGAGATAGAAGAGACATTTAAAAAACAATTCTGATTTTTAACTTCTCCTGGATGCAATTTTGTAGTTACAGATATTTTAAAAATTAAAAGGAAGACACTTTTTCACTCTTCACTTGGAAATTATCTTGAAATCCATACTAAAATTTCATAGTGCTTACTGAGTAATGCACTACTAACTTGTATCTATACATATCTGTTTATAGATTGGATAGGTAAAAAAAAAAGAATAGTATATATTGAACAGTCTGGATGGAAGTAAACACACACTTTAACAGAAATAAAACATTTCATGCATGCAGATCTATATGGCTAAAAGAGATCAGCTTTTGTCTTCAGTGTTACCAGGTGCTTCCTTTTCCGCTGGATAAAACTACAAGGAAATGACATGAAGTCCATAAACCCTTCGAAAATCTTTGGCCTCATTTCACAGATTATAACATGCAATTCAGACCTCAGTTATGAGTTGCTCTACTGCCAATTCCTTTCCCTGTTTTCCCTCCTTTAGGAAATAAATAAATAAATAAATCTTATTCTTCACTGTGATTGAGTTGAGCTGAGTGGATTTCTTGATGTACTTTTTTGCCTCTCAGATAGAAGTCGTTATATCTGAGATGGAACTGTCTAATTTTCAAGCATGGGAGGGCAGCGTCTCAAAGTGTGGCAAGGCACTTGCTCTGTGCCTATGAAGCTTTCCTTTGACACGCAGCGTTGACACTGCGAAAAATGGACTTCAGGGCTAAACAAAGCTTCAATTCCACTTTGTGCATTTATCTCTACATCCTGTATAACGTCCTACACACCTTTTGCTTCCAGTTTTCTTTTCTCTGCCCAATGGTCCTTTCTTGCAGCTAAGAGGCGGCACAACACCTGGCTGACTGTGAGCCACACAGATTTTGACTTTAATATTATCAAATCTCCTTGAAGTTGGCCAACAGGTTCAAATGATGAAAGGTATGCTGACAAACTGCTGGATGGGCAGTGTGATCATAGAACCCTTCTTCCTTTTAGAGGGGAAGCTAAAAGCATTGTCAGTTCAGTCCTGCTTTCCTCTCCAGGAGAACGGTGTTTCAAATCCAGATGTCTTGTGCTTGTTTTGTGATGTTTCTAATTAACTTAAGTTCTTCCTCGCCACTGGTGCCTATTTCCAAACTGGCTAAACATTCCTTATTTCTTCTTTATTTCTGATCCTTGTTTTTATCTAGATTTGCAGTGCTACTCCAACAAGAAGGTGATCTTGTTCTTTAAATCATTCCTCAGCATCATATTTGAAATGAAAGGCTTCCTTTATTCTTTTTACATTTCCACCTGTACCTGGTTTAGGTCTTGTTCATCATCTCAGATTTCTTCTTGCACTTTGAGTTTTGAAGTGTACACTTCTAGTTTTATTTCCTATTGAAAAAGATCTTATTTGCTGCTGTAATTTATTCCGAATAAGAATGTCAAGCAGAGAGGTTTCAGTGCAGCTTCATCTAACTTGCTGCACTATAATTAAACAACTAAATAAAATCTAAAGAGAGAATGCAGGTATATATTCCACAATCTAATCACTTCTTGGATCTCAGAATGACTGTTTTAACATTGGGTTTCTATTTAGGGGAATGGAGGGCATCTGAGGGTAGGTACTTACTGTTTGACTGAACATCGAAGGAGGTGACCCCATGTACTCAGTATGAATTTAAATGTGTTTGCAGCTGGGCAGGCTCACTAACGTTCAAACTGGTATGAGCACACCCCTATAAGAAGCATTTTAACACAGTGTAGCTGGAAATTTCTCCTTTGACCAGGATTTTGAGAAGCATTCTGCTCCAGAAGTGAGAGTGACTCTGAGGACATGTGGGCAAGGGGATACACATTCAATTTAACAACTTATTTAATGCCATGCCAAGCAAAATTGTTTACCTCAGCTCAGGGAAATATGATGATGCCCAACCTCTCCCTGTCTCATGACTTCCAATTCAGACTCAGCAGCACGCACTCTTGTCAAACACAGCATAAATTACCTATGCATATCCTCCATTCTCTCCACCGAGGAAATTCATTGCAGAAATTTGTTAGTTTTGGAGCTTCTTTGAGCAAGTCCACACAACACAGCACGAGATCCACTCAAATCACACCCATTGGAACAGGTTGCCCAGAGAGGTGGTGAATGCCCCATCCCTGGAGACACTCAAGGTCAGGTTGGACAGGGCTTCGAGCGCCTGATCTAGTGTAGGTGCTCCCATTCATTGCAGGGGAGGTGAATGAGATGGCCTTCAGGGGTCCCTTCCAAATCAAATGATTCTGAGATTTTATGATATTCATATACTTTACTAGTTTGTTACAGCGATGTCGACAAAGTAAAAAGAGAGGGAAGAAACCATCTGATACCTCTATTTACAATCTACTTAGGACTGATGATTTTAAACTAGAAAGATCATATAACTTAATTTAAAAACTTCAAGGCAGACTACAATTTGGAGCTGAAGAGGCTAAGCTGTGGCCCCTGGGTACAATGAAGCACAAACAGAAATACTTAATGGAGACAAGAAAGATAGGCTTTTCATCAGAGTTCATATTTTCTTTCTAATACTTCTTTTGATTATTTTTTTTTTATGGGACAAGAGGAAAACAAATTGTTGAACCTTCTCTTTGGGGTGTTTTAGTGCTTTTGGAAGCCTACTAAAGGACAGAAAAGCTGAGAAAAGACAGGAGAAGAGGAGGAGGAGGAGGAGACTTGCATCCTTCTATTCCCTTTGGCTCAGATGAGAGGGCAATCTCAAACAATCCATTCAAAGACAGATTCTTGGTTGGAGTGCTGAAGCTATCTGGGAAGCAGCCACATAGAATTAATATATATCTTTTTTTAAAAAGCAGGAACATAAAAATACAACCCAATATCAACCATTCCAGTTTAGTTCAGGACCTCTGCAACTCTTTTCTACAATCAACAGAAAAAGAGGCTGGATGCACCAGCAAATATGAACTGAAATATTGTCATTTGAGTGATTGCATGCAGAAGAAGAACAGTATCTGAAGGCAACTGGAGACAATGGAATCAATCCACTCAGATATTAGACTATTAATCCCCCTAAAAGACTGTCTGATCTTTGCAGGTAGCACAAGTAAGCCCCCAGTCTTTTCCAGGCATGCATGTTGTTTCCTCTGCAAGCGAAGAGGCCCCTTCTTTGACTTCCAGCCCGTAAAATAATACTTTTTCCAGATAATGGGACCCTTTATGTAAGGAAAATACTCGAGCACCCTGGACCTGTCTAAATAGCATTCCAAGTACTCCCTTCTGCTTAACACCCACTCGCAGTTATTTCCAGTGCTGGTTCCATAGCATCTCAGGAAATGCTAACTTGGGAAGATTGCGTTCCTCTCTCAGCCAGCTTTCACAGTTGTAACTAGATGGGGGCCAAATGCTAAGGCACAGGAATTATGAGAAATGATGTTTCAAATATGCATTCATCAGCTGCTGCCAAAATAACCACTAGCAGTAAATCCCCACAAGGTTTTGTCTTTATTCCTCAAATATGGAAAGTGATTTATATGTGTACTGAGTATGTACTGGCCATTGCAGCAGGACAGTCGACTCTCAACGATTATGGGAAATCAGTAACCCAGGACTCAGAACAGTGGTTTTCACAGTCAGATATCATTTCTCTTTGAGCCCACACAAAACACAGTGCAGATTCCAATATGACGATTTGTAAGTACATAGTTTGGCAAAACAGGCCAAGTTGGTGACTAAGTAAATCCTGGACTAGTTCTCTCCACAGGTTTTACCATCTCATTATTTTTATGAGTTTAGACATGCCTGGTAGCTTTCTGCAGCACTCCATGGATAATGATTTAGTCCAAACCGAAGTTGTTTTACTGCATTCAAGGTATGATACAGTTTCAGTAGGTCAGTCTTTGCAATAACCTCCTCTTCAAACACTATGATACTGATCCAAGTGCAATAATGAGAGTTTGAGAGTCTTAAGTTCACTGTGAAGCCTTAAGAATAATTGGAAAAATCATTCTCTTTTGGTGGCAGCTTTCATTCTCAGGATGTAAAATGGGGAAAATAATTTCATTCTCATCCCTCAGTCTCTGCTCTTGAGCTCTGTCAGCAAATTCATATTTTGGAGAAGTAGATATCAATTAAAAAATCTGTGCAAGTTTACTTCAGGACAGAATTTGCACTTTTTATCTATAGGTTTTTTAATACATGCATTTAAGTTCAGTGCTGTTAGCCTTCTACATATTGTACCTTCAAAATCTGACTTACAGAAAAGTAAGGTAGCCAATCTGTGATGAATGTATCTTTACCAACCAAGGCAACATGCTTTGCTGTCAAGTGTAACTTCTTGGCCTCTTAAGAACACCAGCTGCCTTTAAACTAAGACCCCCTTTTGTGTTCCTTTTCCATACTACAGGTCTGCTACACCTGTTTTGAAGCTAATACAAAAGTGGTGACAGCTATAGAGCTTGTTACAACTTGTGCAGCATCCCTCCAACGGCAAACTCCATAGGTGCCCCTTATGAAGCACAATACTGTGAACAGCTACTATGTTCACCGAAGCGGCCTGTCTGTTCCTCTGAATTGAGGTGATAACTCTTAGGTGAGGAAGATGGGCTTCTTTTTATTTCCCCACACTGGAATACGTCTAAATTAGAAATCCTCTATCAAAACAGTTATTCTGCAAAAGCCAAGCATTAGAATGTCAAAATATAGCATAATGCTTCCCTTCACGGCATTTTCCTCGCAGGCCACAGCTCAAAGAAAAGAATCCATTGGTAGTACCAGAAACAAATGCCAGCTAACTTCAAAAGCTTCACTCTTGCTTTTCTCTCTGACATGGTTTGGTTTATAAGCATTCAAATTTAGTTTCCCTACACAAAGCTCTAAAAATCACCAAACAAGAAACATTTGGCTCTTCATCTGCCAGAGGTTGAATAGACATGGAAGTTTCTCATCATGTATTTGGGGGTGAAGATGGGGGGTGGGAAAAGCATAACCTAAGGATAGTTTAGTAATTACCGACCTTCCATCCCACCTCCGGTGGTCAGGACACCGTTGGTCAAAACCACAGGCATCATTTATCACCACTCATCTCCCCACCTCCCTCCCTGCTGGTGCTGCTCAGTCATCACTTCCAGGAAAGGAACCGATAGCTCTGGCTGTGCCACCCAGCTCAAATCCCACTCCAACCCAAAGCATCAGCACCTGGGGCTCAACCAGTCTTGTTTGGGTTGCCCAGAAATGAACCTAAAGAGAGAAGCAGATGGGTAGATGTGGAAGGGAAGAAGTTTATGCAGAAGGATTTTGCACTCTCCGAGAGTGAATCCTAGCTACAGGATTTCAACTCTAATCACAAGTACACATCACAACCACCCTAAAACAGTCACTTTGCTATTCTTAGTCATTTTGGTAGCCAGTTCTGTTAAGACTTACATTTTCCACAAACTAATTGCCAACTCACTTGAGTAGTGGTTGAGCCGCACACGATGTGGACTGCAAAGGACAATTTTTCCATGGCAGCTCAGACTTACAATGCTCATCTGACTCACGCTGTTGCAAGTCAATATAAACCATATTCGCCTCAACCACCCTTCCCTTCTTCCTTACCCCAGAAATGTAAAGAGCAGAAGGTCCAAGTGCAACAAGCAGAATTTCAGTGCAAAACTATGGAGCTGTGCAGTGCCAAGCCGTGTGGGATGCAATCCAAGAGCATTTGCCCAAGAAGATGTTGCAACCAGCCTTCGGATTGTGAGTCTCTTCAGGAATGGGCCAGGAGCAATGCTTGCCAGTGTGATCACTGGAGGCTAGGAGAAAAGTTGTTTAAAACTTGCATAGTCTCTCAAGGCTGAAATACAGAGCTGGAACAGTACCGAGTACAGATTACTCATATGTTAGTGAAGAGAAGGATGTAAAGTAATCATGACCTTAAGTGACATTTATCTAGATTGATTCAAAGCCCAGACAAAAATATTCCCATTTGTAACAATGTGTGAAACACAGGAAAGATAGACTAGACAACAGGCCTTCCCATCACACCTCTTCTTGCTTTTTGCAGCAATAGAGTAACACAAATCTCTGCGTGTAAATGTGCTCTTTTTTTTTTTTTTCATTCAAAAAATAGCATATCTTCAAAGTGCTTTATAAAAATGAATAACAAAAACTACCCTACCATCAGAGCTGCTACTTTTAGGTACAGAACAGAGGCTGAGGTATTCAACTCCTGATTTACGACAAATGCAAAAACGATCTAATTACTATAGGAGTTTTAAATAGACATATGTTTGTACAATCATTTTTGAAGAAAATAGTACTTTGGTCGATTCATTCGTGTTTTGTTGTTTTTAATGTGATGGCACGAGTTATTGTTATCTTTGGACATTACCAGAAATATGAAAAGAACAAAAAGCTGACTTGCTCTTGATTGGAAAGAACACATTTTTAGAAGTAAGGAAAAATAGAAAACATACGTGGCTCTTCATCTCTACTTGTCTGATCTTTCTCAACTTTTAAGTAAATCAAACCCTCCTGTGATTTCCACTTGTAATACTAGATCTTTAAATGCCTGGCTGACACCCCAGCATGAGCTCTAGAAGCGGCCAACTTGGAGTCAAACTGAGTTATCAGACCTGCGTTAAGTTACTAGAAAAATTAGTTCTGTCTCACTTTCGACAGTCCCGGTTTTTACTGTGTGATTGTACTTAACTACCATCTCTGCTGCTGGTTACACTTTAGTGAAAAGGAAAAACGTTGAAAATGCAGAGTTTAGAACTTTCAGGTGCCATTTTCAAGTTTGCAAATGATGAGAAGGCCAAAATTCATCCTGTGGCTTTTTTTGTTTGTTTGTTTTGCATTATACCAAGTGCCATGTTAAGGGTATGAGGGTGATGCGCGGCTGGCTGGTGAAGCCAACACGTTAGGTCACAAAGCTCAGAAAGGATCCCCTTGCTTCTGAGCTCCTTCTCAGAGGCCATAGATGACGTTCAGAATTGCTGCTGATAAATTCAGTAGCTGCGTCAGAGCTAACATGTCAAATTTTGCCAGTAATTTATTACGAATTCACCCGGGTATCACTTGCAAAGTAATACTATATCTTATTGCAAGAGGAGACACAGCTAATAGGGACACTGTGAGTGACTTCTTAATTTTACAACCTATTTTCTTTTTCAAATTACTCCTCTTGCAAAGGTACTGTACAGGGCAAGTGCATTTCAGAAGCCCAGAATTTGCTTAAAAGCATTCTAGCAGCAAATCTTTGAGCACATCTGGGGGTTCTTAAGGAGCAGAAATTCAGTGATGTCACCAATTATTTGGCATCAGTAAAGTTATAAAAGAACGGAGCCAAAAAAGAAAGAAAAACGCTAATAATTTAAATACTTCTACTCAACTACTGCCAGGAAGTCAAACAGCAAGCTATGCCTACCCCTGGGTAGGTGCTCCTTTGTAAGAGCAAATGCAACTGCATCAACATATACATTTTATAGGGCTCGAGGCTAGAGAGAGTGCAGTTAGTACACCATCTCCCTCCAAATTTCCTCTTCCATACAAATTATGAAAATGTATTACATCAGACTGCCTGTGGACTTGGTATTAAATCAGAATTTGTAAGACAGCACCAATACAGAATGAAACACTCAGCTTTCCCACAGTTCTAAGAGGTGTTAGGG
>PPHD01020740.1:0-13529 GCA_002909625.1 Bambusicola thoracicus | reverse complement strand
TTTTCCTGTGACTGTGGAATTTGTAGGGGTATTGGCTAGAGTTTAATGAAAGGTATCCTCTCGGTGCAGTTTTTCCCTCGGCAGGGACAATGACAGGTTATCTCTTCTCTGTCAGTATGTTACTCTTCTGAAGCTTGTGTGGACCAAGTACTTCACTGCCTGGAATTGGTAGTAAAAAAGTTCTCAGAAGATGGGAAAACACACACAGAGCATTACATACCTTGCCAGTGCGGCCACATGTATCTTGTCAGTGTGTTGAATCAGCCCTAAAAATAATGTTTATCGTTAAGTAGTCATTACTGTAATAGTTGCCGATACTGCAGTAGAAATGATAGATGTAGCAGCTGGCTGGAAAGTGTGGGTTAGTAATGTTATCCATGTTAACTTATTCAAATATTGGGTACTGTTTTCACCATTTTATTTTCCTGTCTGAATTAAGCATCTAAATTACCAATTGATTATAGTAGCTTTTGTTAGCTTTGGGATGAACTGTAACAAATGCTTTTCCTTTCCAAATAGCTGGGCCAGCGGGCTGACCACACTGACAGTATTTTAACTCTTTGTAAAAAACTGCAGTCTACAAGATGTTCAGCCATGCCCGTCTGCAAGAGGAGCTGTGTGCAATGCCTGTGCACCTCTATTACTCTTTTCTGTTCTGAATGCATTTTCTTTGCTTAAGCTGTACAATTCCCTCACTGAGTTACTGACCCGGACTGACTATTGTAGTGTTTCCTATCAGCATTTAGAAGAACATTCAGATGGCTGTTTTTAAAATTGTAAAGAAATAGTTTTTAGTAAGGTTTTAAATGTACCAAATGGATTTCATAATGAAGTCATTCGTATTATTGTAGTGGTAACAGAAGTGAAGGTAATGGCATTTATTGGCAGAGGTAGAACAACTGTGAAAATTTGGCTAAAATGGTTGACATCAATCAATAATATAAAACTTATCTGTTTGGCTTTTTTTTTTTTTTAGACATTGCAAAATACTGCTGATTTGTTGATAACATAAGGGAATATGAATAGGTGGGACAGAGTACTCTGGTCCTCAGAACTCCACCCTTCGTGGGGATCAGAAACAAGTGCAGATTTTTCTCCACCAAAGGATTTTGGAGATGCCTCTCATTCTTGCACTATTTGGCAAGTGTTGGACTGGGTGATCCTCTGAGCCTTTTCCAACCTTTGTGATTCTATGATTCCCTATAATTCCTCTGTATGACTGTGTGGCTCATCTCCAAGGCTAACTTTTGAAACATTTGCTGTCAAGTCACAGTTGAATGCAGAAGTGGTTGATAGAACCAGAAGTCCTAAGGTAAAGGACCTATGTGTATTTTGGTGGGTTCTTTGACAGCTCCTGGAAGGTGTGCAGATAACGTTTGGCATTTCCAGTACTGCTTATGTGTAAAATATAAAATTTTTGTCCTCACAGTGGGAAAAAAGATTCAGCGTTGAGATAATTTTCTAATGCAGATAAGACCATAAGGAAGTGAATAAGACTTTATTCTTAGTGCTGTTTAACCTGTGCTAATAGTAAAAATGTCTTAATTTGTCATCAATATCACTGGAAGTTGGCCCTGACAGAATGCCTTCAAACCAATCAGACCGCATAATTTAATGGCTTTACAATAATTGGTCCCTATGGTGTCTGTTAACGTGTTCCCCTGTAATCGCAGTGCAGTTTGCACATTCATCAGAAGCAAAGCTTAGTATGTTATGAAATGATATTCAGGTTAATGGTATCAATTCCAATCTGTTCTATAAAGAGATCTTTTTTTTTTTTTTTTTCTTCTCTAAAAGTAGCCTGATTGTAGCCTACCTGTATGGTATTTTTCAGCTGTCATGAAAAATCTCTTATACGCTGTTACTGCTACAGAACCTTTGAGTGCCCAAGCTATCTGATATAATTACTGTGCTTTCATGATCTGGATGGTAAAATCTTCGTTTGTAAGCTGAGGTTGGGGTTTCCGTATATATGACAATAGCTGTAGATGAGTTTTCTAATGCTGAGCCCTCACACCAAGAAACCTACACCCAGACACCGCGACACTTGGCTTTACTCTCTTCTAAGGAAGTTCCTTGAAGTTCCTCAGGCACACAGCTAGGTGACTGAGCTGCTACGCACTGCAGAAAGAGGGGGTTAGAGACTCTGCAAGCTGGAACGTTCAGTGTGTGGCTTCCAGTAAGGGTCGATGTTGCTCTGAGTGGTCACCAGCATGGGTCGGCGGTTGGACTAGATGACCTTAGCGGTCTTTCCAACCTTAATGATTCTGTGATTCCTGCCAGCTCTGTGCCTGATTTGACATCGATATTTCTGCTTATGATTTATCAGTAGTAGCCAAAGTATCCTAATAAAATACATATCGCTAATAGCCTTTTCTGTTTCAAGAGTGTTTTGACTTATAGCTAAGATTAATAATAGCTTTCATGATCACATGTAGTTTCTAATTACTAGTGTGAATGAGCTGCGACTCCTTACTATCACTACTTACGCTGGAGCTATAGCTGAACAAAATCAGAATTATGAGAAATGGCATTAAGAAGCAGCATGGAGTTTTTAGCAAAGCTTCAAACCATCACTTACTCACCTGTGACAAATATTTTCCTGATGCCTGCCTTTGCTGCAAGCTGAATCAGATCAGCTATTGCTTTGTCTGACTCAGGATTTAAGCAATTTATGTAAGTACGTCATTGCTGGGAAACACATTCTCAAATTTGAATTTTATTAAAAGAAATATCTGCAATGATGCGCTTGGGAGAGAAGATAAAAGCTATGGGAGCCTACCAAGTAACCCTGAAATGCAGGAGATGGATTGACCAGCTCTATCATTTCCTTTTGAAATAAAATGCATTTGAAGAGAAGAAGCTTGTGAGTAGCATTGTTAGCCCAGAGGCAAGCTGCTGGCTCCCAGGTGCGTACACAAGGCCAAGGATGCTGCAGACTTCTGAGGAGGCTGCAAACACATTTCAAAATGAAATCTTGCTCATGGTGGGTAAATGAAGTGAGCAAATATAGCAGTTAAATCCTTTTCAATGATAAAACTGTTACCGACTTCAGTGAACACAATTTTACTCTATCTTCTCTCGTTCCCTTCCCCATGTGAGTGTCCCTGACAGTGCAGTAGGCAGTGGGAAAGGAGCCCCCGCGGTCTCACAGGACTCCTACCCGCTCCAGCTGCATTCATGCACCAGGCATAAATCAACCCTTATTTATACAGGATCTTCCAGAAATTGCGCCCGTGCCGCCCTATGCCACTGCAAGGAAATGTGGTTTGATTTGTCATGTTTCTGTTAAAGTTTCTCTGTCATGTCTTTACTTTACTCTTAGTCCAGTCTTTGAACAAGGAGTTGACTTTAGGCGAGGCAGTCATCCTTATCATGTATGCATGCAGAAATACAGATTTTGAAAGCTGCTCTTGTGCTTTGAAAAATTGGAAATATTCACAGTCAAGGCAGCCAAGGCTGGCTGCATTTTTAGTGCTTGCTTTTTTTTCCTTAATACCCTGCAGAGCCTTAGGACTAAGATCTCCATAGTACTTAATAACTTGTAAATCATTTTCAAAAAGAGGGTAGTTTTTTAGAAGTATTTTCCCCTTTTTGGCCATATGATACTCCATATTCTTCCCTGCTTTGCTGCTGCAATTTATTTAAGAAAATCAACCAACACAACAACAACAAAACAAAACACAACAAATAAACTGTAAATAGTTCTATTTCCATTCAACGTTAGTAGTCTCTGAGTACAGTGTGAAACTGTTACTGCTTTCTGGAGGGATGCAGGCTTGCTTTCTCTCCTCCTCTCCTTTCAACAGATTGATCTTCTGATGTCTTTTATGCCTTTCGTGGGAATATATGGACTGCAAGAAATAGATTTTGACCAGTGGTTGTACGCTACAGCTGCCAAGGACTGGAAACAAGGATATCTTACATCAAAGACGATAGCAGCTTTTGAAATACTCCGTTCATTTTCAAGTTCTGTACTGGTTAGGAACAATAAAACAGAGAAGTTATGAACTGCTGTTGGTATGAATATTGGATGTATGTGAAAGGATCATTGGTAAAAAGCGTTCATTTTTATACAGAGCAGATTCATGAGCCTGTGACACATTGTAATGTGAAGATTTTGTGCAGTGAGAATGAATTGTGGCTGTGGTCCTGGGGGTGCTGTGGTGTTTGCAGGATTCAGCTGAAGCTTGCTCTTTTCTTTGTCGGCTTCAGAAAGAAAATGCGTTATCTACAGCAGTGTGTACCTTCATGTTATAAAGGAAGAAGCCAGAAAGCGAGAACGGAATTTTCCCCTGAAATACATTTCCTGAAGCACAATGACTGAAAGGTGCTGGAGATGACAGAATTCGTGCATTCTTTTTCCTTCTTTAGCTGCTTCTTTTGTGCTTGGCTAAAAGAGGCTTTGTTGTCATTGGATTTACGCATTTTGATTTCTCCAGTCCTCTACCTTGTCAACAGTCTCCTTTCTGCAGAAGATGAAGTGAGAAGAAAAATGATTTGGGCCTTCTCTTTGCTTTTTTCCCCGCTTCCATGTTTACACAGGCTGAATGAATTTTTGGTGTTTGTGCATGCTGGTTTCTTGCCTACTTGCTTCCCAGTAGCACCTGCTGTTCTGCACTGATGTACTGTGCATGGCACTGTGCTTCTGGAAAGAGACGGCTCTGCCCACTTGAGAGCAAGGAAGGCCAGGTGGCTTTCTCAGTGTTGGGCAGGATTATGTCACAAAGCTGAAATTCAAGATAAATATTTGAGTTTTCCTTAAGTACTCTCTTGGTTTGCCTTTGATTTTTGAAGCTCAGATCTTCCTTTACTAAGCCCTGCCTTCTGCACCTTCCTCCCAGACACAGGCAGGCAGAGATTTAAACATACCCTGAAGTCACAGTCAGCTGCAAATAAGTGAAACTGGGGGCAGAATTGAGAGGGCAGAAGGTGCTTTACTTAGATCATTCAGTTTTTCCTTGAGGAAATATGATTATGTACTTCCTGTTCACAGCAGCAAATTGGTACCTGTATGTTGGTGCCTGTGCTGATGGGACAGGTATCTAGCAGGGTAGCCTATCTTGTAAAATGATATATGCATTACTGGGGAGAAATGATTTTACCAGCATTTCTGCTTTCATTATTGCCAAACCCTTTTCTCTGTGCTGGTCACAGCCTATTTGTTGTACAGAGATGGTCTGACAGTAGATGTTCTGTCACTGTCAGAAATTTGCTGTGTTGGTCTTCATGTTGGAATTAGCAAAAATGAATCTGAGTTAAAGTAAAACTTATTTCATGTGTTACTTCCCTGAAAAGGGGCAAGAGAGCTCAGAAGTGTGTGGCTCCCACTCAGTACCTGTTTGCTGTCATTGACCTTGATCAGGTTTAGGCCACAGCCATTTTGTTTAACCAGTTGCTGTCTATGTTTCAACTCTGTACATCTCCACCAATTTATGGTTGCCAGGCAGGGGGTCTGCCCTGATTCCAGCCTATCTTGCAGTCTGCAGAGGTCTTTATGTGGGCCACAGCCGTCTGTGCTCTTCCATCCTGTGTGAGCCCCAGCACTCTGAACCCCCTCTGCCTTGCTGGTGATGGTTTGGAGGCCAGGGCAGATGCAGCTTAGTGTGCTCAGAGCTGTGCTCTGCAGGCACTGCCTGGGATGGATGTGTCTGCTGTCTTCCAGAGGCTGGCTCAGCACATGTTTGAGGTGGGATTTGGGGCTGGGACGTAATTATAGGCCTGTGCTCAACTGTACTGTGGATGTAGCCTGCTAACTGTGTCCCGCTTCACATGGACAGAAGTCTGTTTGGCACTTATTTGAACTGTCATGGGAAAGGTTGTTTTATAACTCTGCTGTTTACTAGTAATTAACTGCAAGGAAAATAAATGGAATGATATATGGCTATGAGAAAAGTCACAGAGAAAATATTATAAGACTAGTGGGAGCACCTCTTCGAAGTCTGCTCACTGTATCTTGTAATGTTTTTCTTATGCTTGAATGTACATCTGAGTATTGTCATTGTATGTTCATTTGCATTACTTTTCTTTTTTCTTTTCTCACAGTGCTTGCCAATTAAAGGTCTTGGATTTGTGCTTGGAGCCTACAAATGTATTTGCAAGGAGGGATTCTATCATCCCAACATCTTCTCAGTGAACAGCTTTCAGAGTAAGTGCCTTTGCTTGAGTTAGGGGAAAAAAAGAAAGCAGAGAGAGCATTAATAATGCAGGTCTCCTTTTTATCCTAGTCAGGGTTATACAGTGAAATCCCAGTGGTTTGCAACTCTCGGATTATATAATCACTTAAGGAGTTCTAGCTCTTTGGTTTGTCATTTGTGATACTCTTGAGGATCCTGTAAAACATACCCACTTTAAGAATATTTGATTTGTAAATAAATTTAAAAATATGAAAAGAAGTCTTGCTATAGGGAAGTAAAGATTTCTGGCATCTATGTTCAAGCAAAAGTATTGAGAAATTTAATCTAGCAATTTTCTCCTTTGTTAGGGAAAACTGGAATGCTCTGGCCTCTGGCTTTGTAAGTGCTTTAATTGTTTTAATTTTACTTCATGTTCAAAGGAGAATCTAAAGGAGCACATTCAAGCTCTAATTCCTACAAATGGGGAATTAGAGATGGGTCAGCTCTGAGAGTCTGACTGGTGGTACGGTATGGAAGGCATGCAGCCTATGCTTTCTGGAAAGCACAGTGTTTGGTACTTAGACTGAGTTAAGGGAAGTAAGGAAACAGAACTCAGCTGATACAGAGTGAAAACATGTAAACAAGCGTCTCCAAAGGTGCTGTCTATTACTTTCATCATATGAAAGTATGACTACCAAGATATAACCGCTGTGTTGTTGCAGTTACAGTAGTGCAGTTCATACTGCAGTCGCAAGTGCACAGATATTCCTTGAAGGTGTAACGGGGCATCCTGCTCTGCCTCCTACTTTGCCAGTGAATCCCTTCCCCAGATTCTTTGCTGCATGTTACAATGTGCCCGATAATTGGGTTAAATATGTTATGTCGTGTGAACTCAAGAGCTGCAAATAATGTTTCTAAGTTCCTTCCACAAGTTCTGCTTTTTTATTTAAAAAGTGTTGGTGAGTTTAGGTGAAAGGCCGGTAGCTTTTTAACATTATGAAAGCTTTCAAATTTCATGTTTATTTGCAGTCATGAGTCCCAGAAATGTATTCATTCTGTATCAGAGTATGACCCATGTTTATTGATCTGATCTGGTTTGGGTATAAATTGGCCAAGATATCTCACCCCTAACAGCCTATATTAGATCTCCTGTAAATATATATTGCATAAATAGCTCAGTGTTTATTTAGAAATTTACCTGGTGAGCAGCTGTTTCTCTTTTCGTATTGTGGAATGCTGTAGAAGTCACCCTTGTGGTAGTGTTTTTTTCTCTGGGCTCTGTATGAATCTTTTAGTAGTGTAAGAATGATGCTTGGTTGCTCCTGCGGTGCAGTGAGTTATGATGGAATTGGGATTTAACTCTTTGAATGAGCATATAAAAAAAATCATTCTTAGTTTTTTATCATACCAAATGCCAAAAAATGCACAAAAATAATAAGGCTAGAGATGATAACGCCACTGATCATAAGGGATGGGATTTTTATCTTATATCAGCTGTCTGAAGTGCAGATGCATGACATGTATTAGTCATCTTGGTTTCCACTGTAGTCAGTAGGGAGAGCATGGCTCCCCTGGAGAGTAGTCCTGCTGCTTTGGAAACTTGTCTTTAGATGGAGGGATTAACTCTTCATGCAAATAACCCCTTTTCTCTGTGTGCGATAGAAGGAGGATCCTACATGGCTAACTTAGGTCAGAGATTTTGCTTTTAAATATCTTAGACTGAAATTTTCTCAGAAATTAGCCCTGTCATCCAACTGCATTCTGTAAAAAGAAAGATGGTTAAAATGGCTGAACTGTATATTTGGAGATTCAAACTGATACTAATGCAGGGATTCTAGACATGAGTACTACAAGTAGTTTTGACAGAAACTGTCTGACCTGACAATTTGTGTGGAATTAGGTTGGTGAGGTCTGATAAGAGAGATGAAACTGAGTAGAAATGTTAATGGTTCAGGAAATATTCCTGGAAGATTAGAATCAAGAGGCAGGAAAGTTTTGAAGGTCTCAAGATAAGATGTAAATAGGTAAGTAGATAGGAAAACTGATCACTTTTGTACTTCCATGAATTGAAAAATTGAATTCAGTTGTTGTGTCTTGAAATGGAAACATTCCTCATTGATGTTGGGATTCTGCAACAAAACATGTTTAACTGCAGTTGCACATTGTGCCTGAAGTGACAGAGTTTTAAGGTTTAAACAAGATTTTCTTTAGGTCTGGATGAGCGTTTGGGCTGAGTCTGAAAGACAGCTGTACAAAATGGCTTTGCAGGGATGTTTGACGGGCTATGCAGTTTGCTCAGCGGGCAGGCTTCAAAGATTGCTCGTATGCCTCCTCAGCAAACTCAGCTGGAGACCTGAACACTGAGATGCAATGTTGCATAAACAGTGTCCTCAGTAGGAAAGATTCTGCTTTTCTAACTTAAAGAGTACAGTTTTGCTGCTCCCCAGGAGGTTGCACATTTCATGCTGCAGGCTCCAGAACTGTGTATGGAACAGGGGTTGAAATTTGTACCATTCTTCTACCAATGAAGAAGTCAGGTAGGAGAGCTGTTTTCCTTTCAAAGCTGAGTTTAGGCTTCAGAACTGGCAGTGCCAAAATATGTAAAACTTCTCTCTTTTCTGCTGAATTGTTTAATGAGGACCCTTGGTACTAATAGGGCACAGAGTTATTGCCTTATTTCTAGTCTCTCTTTTGATCTGCTTTCAAGGTTGAACTTTTAAGAAATAAAGAACATAAAGTTTGTGACCATAACGGATTTTCAAGCCATATTCACATAGGGTTTGAGACTCAATCTTAGCAGAAACTGATTTTAGAAAAAGATGAGAAAAAATTATGCAAGTTGCATTAACCTGTAATTGCCTGTGTACATGATTATGCACTTTCTCCTAATGGCTCACTTTGAGGAAGCGGTATTACTATAGGTAGAATAGATTAATTTGTGAATACATACATTTTAACATTTTCGTAGCAGTTATCTCCAAGCACTTAGTTTTCTGCCTCACAGGTTAATCACTTTTGCATTGGAATATCCGTAGTACAAGTGTGGTGCTTTATTCAACCTAAAATTGCAGAGATTCCTCTCAGCTCTTGCTTTTTGGATGTGAAATCTGCTCAGAAAAAGGTGCTTGTACACCTCTTGTGTCTGAGTATGGGACTTAATGTGTCTAACAGTGCTATGTTCCCAGTCCCAGGAGAGCTTTCCAGTTTGGCTTCTCCAAAGAGAAATCCTCTGTCTTCATAAAAATAAATCCCAGCTTGTTCTCACTGCAGGATTTGTGAGAGAAGCACCTTTCTCTAAAAGCAAGGAGGACAGGGCTGCTGGAACAGCACACCAAACAAGCATACTGGGGTATATGGCTGCTCTGTGCCCTTCTCAAGCTTTGCCTGCCAGAAGATGCATGTTCCCGCACATTCATACATACATTTGAGAAAAGAAGAAGCAATTACCCTTGTAGATAACCTTCAGTTTCAAATGTTTCAAATTGAAAGTGTGAAGAGAGTTTCATACACCTACGTACATACATGAAACATCACTGAAATATTCTGTCTCTTGAATTAAGACTAGATAATGTGGGATTTACTGCCTTCACTGATTTTACTGCTGGAGAAGGAGAGTTTTGATCAAAAATGTTGGAACAGTTCTCTGGCCTTGTGCAAAACAAGAAGAGCTATCATGGTTTTTAAAACACCATTTATTTGCCTTCAGCTGTATTCTCTGATTCTCTAAGCCACATTCTTTGAAGCTCCGAAACTTGTCTTGTTTATAGTAAGAATTTTCTGCAAATTCTGCTTGCTTTCTTATTTGACATTATTTTGTTTTTCTCCTCTTTCCTTCACCCTTTTCTTCTATCATTTTCCTGCAGTGTAAGTGGTCATGTAGGGTTTTACAGGCAAGTTTTTACAGATTAGGAAGAGCAGAATTGCTCCTGTATGCTCTGTTGGTGGGTGTGCTTTGATGGGTCAGATGTCAGCCCAGGAACAACTGATTTTTACAGACAAGATATTAAATTGGCTCTTGGATTTTGAGGTTTTCTACTGTGTTTCAGTGAACTGTGGAAAATTACACATTTATGTATCTGTATAGTGTAAATGTGCTGGTTTTGATTTGGGCACAGAATAGTGCAATTGTATATCAGTTTGCTGAATAAATGTTAATTAAGAGGGGCTTTGTCTGATTTGAAGCTAATTATTTCACTAAAAAGCGTCTTTATGAAATTCAGAAACAATCTCAAATAGGATTGGAGCTTGTACTGTAAACATTAGGTAGTTGATGGGTCTGTTCTTCATGTGCCTGTGTAAAATTGTGTCCTTGTTTCTAAATCTTTGATGTAATTTTTGTAATTTTCTTCCATTCAGAAGTATTCTTCAAGGAATTTTCTCTGCCAATTTTGCCCATCTTAAATACAGTGGGAACGCGTTTGATAAACCCACTTTCCCCCATGTCTGAACTGATTTGTGTTTTCTGAATGTGACAGAGGAGGTGAAATGACAAAAGCAGCCCTGGCAAACTAATTTATTTCTGTAATGAAAGAGAATAGGGAGGCAAGGGGAGTAAGTAGAGAACTGTTTTGCTCCTGTATGAATCAGCTGCCTATCCTGTACAGTTAAAGTTGCCTCCCCTTCCCCACTTCATACTTTCAGGAAAGGATGCAGATAATCGCTTTTCTGGAGGGGACTTGTCGGAGGAAGTCTACACCTGCCTGCCCTGCAGGGAAGGATGTTCTAATTGTAAAGATGATACTCCCTGCTATGCACAGGAGGACAAGTATTTACGGCTTGCTATCATCTCATTCCAAACGCTCTGTATGCTGCTGGACTTCATAAGCATGCTGGTAGTCTACCATTTCCGCAAGGCAAAGGTAAGCAGCCTTGTTCTACTTTAATCTTCCTGCTCACTTTGTGGTACAGGCTCGTTTATGTTAGGTGTACAGCTTCTCATTTGGAGGACAGTAAACTTCTTGGGTAAGGATTACAACTGTTTTTCAGAAGATGAGATTTCCAAACAGGAATGCTTTGCTGCAAGCAAAAAGGAACCTAAGTTGTTTATGTAATTTTTGAAAACATGCTGAGCAGTTGTCTCCCAGCGACATCTCCTTACATTTACAGCTGGTCAGTAAAAGTCAAAGAAACCTACTGTGTTTGAAGTCATTTTGGAAAGTCAGACCAATTATGCAAGTACCAAGGAGGTATGTGGGATTTGTAGTCTCTGGATGCTGAAAGTGTCTGGCTGTTTCACCACTGCTGGGAAGCACGTGTGGTTTCAATATATTTGTGACACTAACTGCACGGTAATTGCGTCAAAGAGAAATCACTCTAAATAATTCTAGTTCCAAGGGAGTTTAAACTTGATTCTGTAGTTTTTTTTTTTTTTCTAAAGTATGAATGTATTAAGGAGAGTGTATATGTATATGTAAACTGTTGATACTACAGTTATGTAGTATCTACTAGTCTAATGAACTTTCTGCTTTTACCTCACTCAGAATATATTTATATGTAATATCTCATGCAATCTCACTGTTGCCTCAGTAAATGCAGAATATTCTATGAAACTCCAATTTACTAAGAAGAAATGAATGGAAGTTGGCACGTATTCACTACCTACATTTGGAAGATGTAGGTGTGCACACAATATGCTGTATTGTTGAAATTAATAGCATCCATTTTCCATAACTAGATAAGCATTTCCATTTTGGTTTTTTGGAACACTTGATCCCACAGTCTTCCTAATCCTACACTGTCTGTGTTACAAATATGTGGTTCATTTTGAAAGACTTTAATATCCTGGCAGGAAATCACAGAATGAACAGTAACATTCTTTTTTTTTTCTGTTCTTTTCTCTGATTCTGACAGTCTTTGCATTTAATGAAATTGCATCAAATGATTCAAATTACTGACTTAATTGTATTTATAAAGCTTTTCATTAAGAAAAGTGTTTTATAGGCATTTATTTAGTTGCCTAATGTTAACTTAGCAGAAGAATTTCTTTTCAATTCTAAGGCATTTTAGTCCTCACAGTAATGTTACTTGCTTTTGCTGGCTGTGTAAAATAAACATCATGATGAAAGAAGTGTTCCTCGTGAGTAAGACTTTTCTCTCTAGTTCTGCAAAGTGAAAACAGTGGATTACTTCATGTTCAGCTCTTGTAAGTCTGCCTTGATTTCTTTTCTCAATGATGTATTGATTATTTTATAAGAAATTTATGAATGAAATTAAACATGCTCTTGCTCTTACAGATGAATATTTAGATATGTTTTCCTGCACATGTTCACTGCTTTTAAAAAATAAATATTAAGCACATACAGAAATATTCTATTTCACAAAATCTACTAATTAAGAAAGGTACATTTTTACTTTTGTGGCAATCAACCATTCTTCCAAAGTAAGAATCGAGTAAAGAACCAGACAGGATCTCTGAACATTTAGTACCAACATAAACCAAGAAGCATATATACACTTTTTCTTGTTTCTTAAAGAACTTTTCAGAAGTTATAAAAAAACATAAGCCTACTTTTTTTTTCCAGATTACCTCTTACCTTGAAAGATTTTCCATGACATTTGAGCATGTGAATCAGGCCTAAAACAGAATATTCATCCAGAAAGAAAAGTAATGTCATTGAGACATTGCATTTCATTCAGTTGGACAGAGATGGATTCAGTTATTATTTTGCTACCTTTGAAGGGTGTTGACTTTGCTCTAAATGGGTATCTCACAAAGAAAAGACAAAGAAAAATAAGACAAAAAGTAATACCATGATTAAAAGTCCTTTCTTGCATGATCAATGTTTTCAAGGAATAGAAACTGAAAAATAGATGTTCCAGTGCTTTTTATGTCAGTCATCTGACTTCTGTTTTTTTCTCTTGGATTCCTTTTATGTTCTTTATCTTGTTGTTACAGCATGATTTTTAAAAGAGAAAAATATTCTGTGATTAACATGAAATGGGTAGCTTTATTACAGGCAAATATACTGAGAACAATAAGTATTTACATAAGAAAACTGGTGGTTGCATTTGATAATGACAGAAAATTGGCGTGAACACTGGTAACTGTCTATTCCTGGTATACACTGCTAACTGTGTATTCTCCACCAAGGGAGAAAAGTCATGAAAGAACAGCTATCGAAATATTGGAAGTATATGCATTTTGAGAACTTCCATCTGTTAGTGGAACAAACTGTAATTAAGTTAGTATATCTATATATGATTGAATTACTATGTTAAACAGTTCATGTGCTGGGTGGGTGACAGAAAAGCATTTATTGGATTATCTCTCACAATATTCAGATAAGTAGCACTATAATATTCAAGTAATTAGAAAAAAATGTTTTTAATATAAGAACTATACAGCACTATCGTATTAGGAAATAGTCTTAAAAATCTTTAAAATGCAAAAGAGAGTGACCAGAATTTAAAAAT
>PPHD01020739.1:0-13529 GCA_002909625.1 Bambusicola thoracicus | reverse complement strand
TATCTTCAGAACAAAATTAGAAGAATAACCACTATTTTTAAAGGCATCCTCCAAACAGAGATGGGCTGAAGTTGATGACAAGCACACTTACTTGCAAATCTTTGATGAAGCTGGAGTGGTAGCTACCCCATAATAATTGAACTGAACAGGAGCTGTAGCCTTCAAAGGGTTGCGATGAAACCAGTGAGTCATTTTCGTCCCGTAACGTTGTTTACACCAAATCTGAAGCGTGAAAAGAAAAGAACGGCTGTAAGAACACATACAGCTGAGGTGCTTCTCAGTTCACAAAAGTGTATTTCAAGTGCAAACAATCAGAAAATAAAGTAACTTGAAAAGTCACATATACAATTATGCAAAATATTTTTTTTCCAAGTGAAACACTAAGCCTTCACCACCCATACACTTAGTTTTAGAATTTCATTCTCTTAGAATACCTATTTTTTATGAGGCAATTATTTCTACAACAGCAAAAAAGCTATACTTTTGTTCTATATTACTGTGTATTTTCTTACTCAAAACAACTGCTACCTCCTGTGTAAGGTTAAATATTTCCCATGTCATTTACAGGTTGTATGGTAACCATTGAGTCACAGCCTAAGCACCTGGGGGAAAGGAGCCGGCCAGCCCTGGGAGCACAGGTGAAGACAATTCAGCTGTGTGACTGAAGGGGTGGAGCCTGGCTGCACCTCTCCTAGGTGCATTTAAGGGCCGACTGCTGCTGGAGAAAGATTTCTGGTTGAAAATTCCTTCCTTGTGGAGTTTCCCCTGAAGGCCTGCATCTACAGAGACAGCTGAGTACCTTTCCTTTGTAATGCTTTCCCTTGCACGAGTCCCTTAGTCATTACACTTCCTGCATCGCTATTCCACTGTGTGGATCTTTCTAATTGTTACACAGGTGTGTCTCAATTCACTGACACCATTACATTGGAGGTGCTAAAGAGATGTTAACCTGTGATACTGAAGGATACAGGTTACAGGTTTTCAAGATATCAGGAGATTTTCAGGATGTAATAGGATGAAGCCCTGAGCACCCTGCTCTAACTCCACAGCTGATGTTGGACTGGAAACCCCCTCGGGAGGGACCTCCCCAACCCAAACAACCTTAAGGTCTGTTTTGGGGCTGTAAATTCCCTATTCTAAAAACACCACGCAGCTTAGCTGAAACCAAGGAGGCCTGCGGAGAAAGCAACTTCTTGCTATATCTCCTAGAGCCCAGGCCTTCGGGAGGGACCAGAAAGTTCCTTGTCTGTGACCTCTTTGTGACTGCCCAGCTGCTCGTTGGTCACCTCGGGGTTCACTCAACCCCACAGCGGGCAGGCCGTGCGCGCTGCCCAGCCCCACACAGGGTGGGTTCATTCAGGTAGGGGAGCGCTCTGGGCACCGCCCCCACCCCCCAGCAGCGCGGCGGCCCGCCTGCAAGGCCCCGCCGATTGTTCGCCGCCCCAACGCCAGCGGAGGCGTAGAGCCGGCCAGGCCGCACGCTCCGGCGGCAGGCCCGCGCTGTAACAGCCCTACCGCCGCTTCGGCTAGTGGCTGACGAAGGGAGGGAGACCTACGGGAGCCCCGCTACTCACCCGGGACCCTTCTGCAGGGAGCGGCGGGGCGCAGAGGAGAGGAACGATCCCCGCCCGGGCGCTACAGCTTGGTCTCGGCGGCGGCGCCCTGCGCGATCACGTGACCGCCGCCATGACACGTAGCGAGGCGGAAGCAGCCTCACGCGTAGCGCCTCTGCCTCGGTAGCGATGGCGCGGGCGGGCGCGGCCGGCGCAGCCTCCCTCGCTGGGCGGCGCTGGCGGGAGGCGGCCGCCGCGTTTGGTTGTCGCGGCGGCTGGGCTGGGCCGGCGGCGGGCGTGGGGCTGGCGGGAGCGGCTGCCCGGCGCGGTGCCCCGGCCCGGGGTGAGCATGGTGCCCTAGTGCTGGGGCTATGTCGGAGGCGGCCCGGAGCCTCCTGCAGCGCTGGGGCGCCAGCTTCAGGAAAGGCACCGACTTCGACTCCTGGGGGCAGCTGGTGGAGGCGATCGACGAGTACCAGATGTGAGTACGGCCCCGGGGAAGGCGCGGAGGAGCGAGCGAGCGGGCGGGCGGCTCCCCGCAGTGCTCCCCTACCGTCCGGCACGGCCCCGCCGGACAGCCCGGGGCGGGGCGGGTGGCTGCAGGGCCTAGGCCGCAGCCCCCCCGGCCTCGCCGCCGGTGCCGTTATGTAACGCGGGGCCGCCCCGCGAGGCGAGGCGGGACGCGGGACCCCGGCTGAGGGGAGCGGGGGCGGCCAGGACCCGCCCTGCCGGACCGAAGCCCCCTGGGTGCGGGCGATCCGGAGCACGGGGCAGCCCCGTGGAGTCAGCCTGGGCGGGTGGGCGCGCGCCGCGGGGGTCCCCTGAGTGCTGGCGGGAACCTGAGCGAGCACCTGGGAGCTGTGGGTGAGCGCGGTCTGCGTGAGCCGAGCGCTCCAGGCTGAGGTTCTTGGGGTGGGCGTCTGGAAGAAGTCCCGAGCGTTCTCCCACGGTACAGTATCCGCCGAAGAGGCACCGTCGGAGGAGTCTTCTACAGCTGCTCAGGGCTGGGGCTGCAGCTGCCTTCGCTCCCTGCTGAGTGTTGTTACCGGGTGGGTGCTGCATCGTGAGGTGCTCATCTCCTCAGCCCAGCCCCTCAGCGGGTAGGACGGTGTGCGCTCAGTTATCTGCTGTTTGCTGGGGGGGCTGCAGCTCACGGGAAGCTCTTACTGCATGCCTTGGCACAGGGATGGAAAGGTATTCTAATAAGTGCCCTTACGTAGACATCCATGAGGAGTGCACTATGACCCTAACGCTGCAACCCCCCCTTGGCAGTATTAGGGGTCAGTTTCCTTCAAGGAATTCCCCTCGGAACAGAAGGTCTTCAGGCTTCTCCTTCAGAGCTTGCTTTGCTGAGAAGTAAGTTCACTTAATGACTGCAGCCGGACCAATGGAAGAGCTGAGGCATGATTTTCATTCCCTTTCTGTTGTGTCTGATAAGAACTGAGGTGATCTTGGTGCCTGTGCTTTATTCTAACTTGGTAGCAGCATGATATATTTGTAAGAAAGCTCCTCTGGGTAGCACTATTGTGAGCTGCCCTTGGAAGCTTTACCAGTGAGTCTCTGAATAGAGGAGCAGTCACCAGATGAACTCTGTGGCCCCGGGAGGGAGATGAATGGATGACAGGGATTTCCTGGGAAGGAGCAGAGCCTTTTCAGTGTGCGTATCCACTTCTCTTAGATGTAACAGGTAGACCAACAACAGCTTCAGATCCGTAGGATCGAAGCTACAGTTAAGAGGCACAGAGTGAGATACCAGCCTCTAGCTCTGGAGAAACATCCCATCGTGGATTCATGCTACTTGCTGCCTTTTTAAATGGGAGTTTGATTACGTTGGTGCAGCTGGCTAGATGCTGTTAGCAATTGACCAAGTCTGTACAGATTAGTGTAGGAAGAACGGTAGGTAATAAACCATGGTGAGCTTGCTTACACTGAGAAAGATCCTTCTATTCTAAGTGAGTTCAATTCAGGGCTTGAATGGCTCCTGGCATAACTGCTCGCCTCCCTTGTCCAGGGGCCTACATCTGCTCAGGTCTCTGTGTTACTCCTGGAAGTTTTGTGCCAAGATTGACCCTTGCTCATTCAGATGCGTGCTCATGTGGGAGCCCTCAGCCACCAGCAGCACCTCCCACATTGGACATCACCAGCCGTAGGACTTGGCTTGGTCCAACCTTGCACAAGCATCGGGTGGGACGCCAAATGCACTTATTTGGGTTAGAGTTCTTTTTGTTGGTGGTTTTGTATTAGTGACAAATGCAAAGAGCACTGTCGCTGATGCTTGTGAGGTGTTAATGCTAAGATGCTGTCTGTTGCGGGCGGTGTTTTGCTGCTATGATTATCTGTTGTCTGAAATTGTTTTTAAATGCCCAAGTGATGTATATATGTAGCTTTCTGTTTATCACTTGTGCTGTACTGCTGGGGAAAAGGTTACCAAGTGTTTGGGTTCAAGTGTCCGTGCTTTTTGGCTTTCCTCTGCCGCCATTTTCTCCCATTACAAGGGAGGATGATGTAACTAAGCTGCTGTTATCTTGTCCCGTTCGGTTGGTTCTTTGCTGTTTATTGCTGATAGCTACAGTGGCTTCAATCCTTGTGTCTTTTTAACAGTGCTTGTTTTAGGAGGAGCAAAGGAACATTTGAGTTCTGCGATTTGTTCCCTTCGCAGGCTTTGACTGTGGTATCTTTCTGACTGTGATATCTTTTTGTGATTGTCTGTTTGCACTCCCTCAGGAAAAAAAACAGGCTAGTGCCCATGCACCCATGGCAAGAAGCCCAATTCCTTTAAGAGCACAAAATGACAAAGAGATTCCCGATTGGAGTGTGTTGAGATGTCCACAGTGCTGCTGTTAGGTGTTGCCCTCAACCCCTCTCTCCACTGCCTTTAAATACATGTATATATTCACAGAGCACGGCAACAATTGCAGCTTCCGATTGCAGGGTTTCGCTTGTTTAATTTTTCTCCTTCCTCCCTAGACGGAAACTGTAACTCTTCCCATAGATTCCCTCTAGCTTCCTTTCGCTTTCGTGAGTTGTTTGCTTGCTGTTACTTCCCAAACCCCTTGACACTGGTCTCCGTGGTGGTAATGGGTGGAGCTGCAGCTCTGTGGATGATGCTGACAGGCGCAAATGGGAACTGCTGCACCCTGGGAGCCTCAGCCACAACGTCCCCATCTCCCTCAGTGGGAGGGCATGTGGCTGTTGCCTTGGGTACCCGCTGCTCCTCCGTCTGCACCCACTCCTCCTGGCAATCAGATTCTTCATGAGAAACATAGCGCTTATATCTCAGTGGGTCCTTTTCACAGGCAGTATAGTTTATGATAGTTCAATTTAAAAAAAAATGGATGGGGAAAGAAAAAAGGTCAGTGCTTATAGAAGGGGCTGTTGGCTAGAAGGACCCACCTTCTAGGACCATACCTGTTCTGACACACCATAGGTAGTTTTCCTGCATAATACTTTGTCTTCTCTTTGTTTTTATTTGGTGTGGCCTACTGTGGCTGTAGAAATCTATGTGAAAAAGAAACTGCTTGGAGCAGCAATCTGTGGTATGTTTTCTGGAGACTGTGGCAATGGTGATGGGGTTCTTTGTTGTCCTCTCACTGTACAATTTTCTCCCCTTCTCCTCCAGATTAGCGAGACATCTCCAAAAAGAAGCACAGTCTCAGCACAACAACTCAGAATTCACAGAAGATCAAAAGGTAAGTGTTGCTGTTGGTGTAGTCAAGGAGATTGTCTCACAGATGTTGTTTTTGTGTCTGGCAAACCTGAGCTTTATGATACCTGTTTTCCTCTCTTAATATGCAATAACAGAAGCAGAGCCCAGTGTGGCTGAAACTGCTACTGTCATTAGATGTGACAGATGCTCTGCTGTGTAATATTGAATGTCTAATGTCTCACATGCTGGTCAGAGTCCTTCATAATCTGGGTGCTTTTTTTTTCTGGGTGACCTTTTGATTACTTGCTTATACAGCATTAGCATGATTTATGTTATGAAGACAGTGCAAAATGTCTTGAGCTGTAGATGTCGAAGGTGAGCATGGAGGATCTTAGCCTAACATGTAATGCCTGACTGGGAAGAATCCTAGCTGCATACTCCTTACTAGTCTCAATGTTATTTATTTATAATCCTTCAAAATATTGAGCTGTCTTTTCTCTTTCTTCCATTCTTTCAGCTGAAAAGGCTGTTTTTTTTTTTCCTGAGTATCATATTGTTGCAATCCTCCGACAGGTTTTAGGAGGAATATGCTAGTTGAGGTCCAACATATGCAAAGCATCTTCAGCAGAATGCAGGAAAATCTGGGATATGAGGTCTTGCCAATCTTTAGTACCTTGTATAAAGCCACATTTTTCATAGGAAAACTATCTTAGAGAAAATCTGTATTTCCAGACTTGTAAATCATGAGATCCCTTGTTTGAGCAGCAGCATTGCCTGAGCAGTGACATTTCCTAGCATAGAATCCTATGTATGCTAAAAGGGTGCTAGAGTAATGGGTCTGTGTTTGTTAACATCAGTCTTGAAAATAAGCTCTGGTTGCAGAAATTGGAGATAAACTTTTATCACTAAGAAATACACGCAGTCTGACAGTGGTCTTTAAATGTTTTCTTGATGTGTACCATCAAAGAGTGAAGAACTGGCCATCCCTTTTCTATTACCCTTCTGTGAAGAAGAGGGTAAGGCTCATAATAGTCTTAAACTGAGTCAGAATCTTGGAGAAGGGGTTGGGACCACCTTTCCTGAGCTGGAGGATCCTTGTTAACAGTGGAGAGATGTTTACTCATTCATTACTTCTGCTCTCTATCCCTTTCTGATATCTTTCTCCGTAGTTCTTAGCTATTATCTTTACTGCACGTTTCTCCTCTGTGGAGACTTTTGAAAGTGTGGTTATTTTGGGAAAGAGAAGCTGTTAGTGCCACTTTGGAGGCACCATCTCCTGAGAGTGTAAGAACCATAATGACACAGGACTTTGCTTACAGATGTTCCCTGAATTTTGGGGAAAGTACTTCTGTCCTGATGGGGGAAATAAGCAAGGTCAGACACGAGGAGAGGCCTGGGAGGTTCAGCAAGTGGTGATAACTGACCTCAGATGTGAGTTGCATGACTGCATCCCTTTATTAAGGGAACATCCTCTTAGCCCCATCTCTCATGAATAATATTAGTCACAGCAAAAAATGGAAGCGTATCACTTTCCTCAGAATTTAAGCCTCTGTACTGCTAAGATCTTTTAGTCTGATAGCTGCTTACTCCTCCGGTGCTCCCTATTTCTGTATAAGCTTGGCAAGTATAATCCAATGATCATGACAGATTACTACAATCATTAGTATCATTCACTCAGCATATAGGAATAGAGTTTAGCACACTTCTGAGTTTTCAGTCAGTTTAGTTAACTAGAAGTGTATCTTCTCTCTTGCTACCTCTCAAAAATGTCCATAGTTGAGCAGCTAGTTTTACTGAAATAAGTTCCTGTTGAGGCGCTGACCCTGCTCTTTCATCTCAGGTCTGGAAAGTTACTCATTCCCTAATTTATTTTCTTTTCTAGTTGCTATTTGTTATGTAAGAACCTCTTCTTTATCTGAGTTCATATTTGTTTGTTTGCTTCAGTTTACTTACCTGATGTCACGGGCCAGGCTGTGCATAGAATTTCATTGACCAGAGAAGGCAAGTTTGTGAAACTAATTATGATTTCCAGTTGTTTGGGCTGCCCTTGTTTGAGCCTTTGTCTGATTTACAGCTAGCTGTTTTCTAAAGGATGATAAGTAGTACCGAGAATTACGGTGAGATTGTCACTGTTTCTTATTTGACATGCCATGTGGAATAGATGGATTTCAGAAGTGATTCCTCTGTACCAAGGAAGAACTACTGGCTTTGCAACTATGAGGAAGGACGCTGCTAAGTTAAAATTCTCAACCCTAACTGTATGTATAAACTTGACATGTTCGGGTTTATTTCATGCATCACAGGTGGTGTTATAGTCCAGATGTGACCACATCATATTTGATGATGTGTCACTTGCTAACATAATTGTGCAATCCTGTAATCTAACAACGCTTCATAGATACCACCAATTTCTTTCATAGATATAGTGTGAGCAGTTACCGTTTACCTGCTAATAAAGATATAACTTTAGGTAAGAAGTTGGATTATTTCAGTATTCATACATCTTGCCTTTTTGCTGGTGACCTGGACTGTGTTTTGAAGGACTTCGTGCATCTTCATTTGACAGGAAAAACCAATCCCAGAATTTGTAGTTCCCTGGGCTTTGTCTTCCATCGACTGCTATATGTCACTCTGGAGTTTCAGTACTTAGAAAAGGCTCTGTCTTGCCTTGCAAAACTGATGATGCTGGAATACTCATTAATGATTATGAATTTTGTTGAAAAGTAAGAAGTTTAAATCTAATTGCTCTGTAACAGTCTTAAGGAGGCTGTGCAGCAGTTTCGTCGCTTAGAAGCTGTGAACATTGGATATTATCAGCTATTGTCTGATGGGCTGACCTCACTCTTAACATCTGCATTCTGCTGCTGTCTTTTACCTTCGTTCTCTAAAATTCTGTCTTCATTCATGATCAGGCACTGCGTTTTGCTGAGTTGATCTAGTTGGGTTTGGCTGTAATTGTCAGTTTTCCTCCAGCTATGGCTACTCTCTCAGTTCTCTACGCAGTAAATTTGACCTTTAAAGCCTTCTGCTGACCTCAATTGTTGTTTCTCGTGTGCCTTTATTACTGCAGTTTAGGAAAACTATGCCTTTTGCACAGTGGTAACTTGCTGCAGTAAGAGCACTGTTGCACAGTCATAGCATGATTCATTAAACTAGTGGTCTCCTAACAGCCTAGGCTTCTCTTTTAAAGCCAAACTCTCCTCTGGCTCTGTATTTATGCAAACATCTTTCACTGCTTTACAGTTAGCACAGTCATTACTCACACAACTGCACTGAAGAAACGTTGACTATGAGATCAACTGACTTTATTCCCTTTCTAATCACTAGTTTCCATAAAACCGAATCTTCACGACTTTAAACTAGCAAAATTAGTAATGACTTTGGTCTTTTTAATGAGATGCAGAATGTTTTCCCTGCTGCAGAAATGAATCTTTGCATGGGATAGTTGCAGCTGAAAATGATAGCAGTGTTTAGCTGCATTTTTAACTTTTGGATTGGGTGTGGTCCCTTAAAAAAATAGTTATGAATAATGCCTGCTGGGAGCTTGCCATGTTTCAATAGATTCCATATAAAACCTATTCTTTACTATTTTAAGAATCCCAAACTCTCTGCAATTAATCTGTTTCTAGAGGCATTATTGCCCTTCAGCCCCCAGGAGCCAGAAGGCGTGCATTTTATAGCTGTTTATCCTGTTATGAGGTCTCCAGTTCAGGCAGTGTTAAGAATACAGAGTTAAGTATCTGTACGGTTGAGAGTGGTGGTGTTGCTGAGCTTCTCAGTGAGTTAGTGATGCTGAGCTGTCTCAGTGAGATAGGAGACAGATGAGCAGTGTTTCTTGAGACCTAATTTATGATGTGGGCTTCACGCTCTGTGCACAAGACAGTGGGAAGAGCCACATGAATATCCATTCACAAGTTTTGATTCCATAGTGGAGACTGTGAGCTGGCACCCTGCAAACTCACTTGTAGCTCTTCTTCTGGTGCAGTTGGAGGATGTTTGATCTAACGTGGAACTGGCGTGCTCTTTACTCAGAGATTTCCTTTCCTTGGGGAATCTATGCATTCCGGTCTTTTATCCTTTATTTCACACCTTTCTCTTCTTTGAGACTCTGCCCATGCAAACTATCTTTCCAGATGTTCTCTTATAGAAAGGAATTCCATGTGTTACGCTGCAGCCGTAGTGTGTTCTTTCCCTGGGGAGCAGAATCTGCTTCAGTAGCACTACCTGATCTCTTCTCACCCGTTCTGATTGTGTATGTAAATCTGTAGAACCTGAATGTGGGACTGAATGTGTTCAAATTAACCCAGGATTGCATGTGCTCTTTTCCAATTCAGAAATGTCTTTCCCCAGTCTATGCTGGAGAAGCAGCTGTGAATCTCTGTTAAGTAGCATAATTTGTTTCGGGGAGGTAGAAGTTTGTTGACTGAACCTAGACTTTGACATGGACCTCCACAGAAATGGTGATATTTGAATTCTGCCATGTTGCATACAAATGCACTGTCGAGTTTGGGAATTATAATACAGAGCAGCAACACACTGCTGCATGTGCTGCGTGTCCAAGAGAGCTGAGAACTGTGCACATAAACTTGAGTTTTTCTACGCTAAAACCTTTTGGTTAATCAACAAACTTGTGATGGTCAAAAAAAACAATAAAAATAAACCATGCAGGTACGTCCACTTGACGTACTACACAAGTCTGAATTCCTCTTGATGCTTTTCAGCTGGTAGTAATAGAAACAACTGTAACTGCTGCTCCAGCTTCTTCTTTTGTGAAGCATAAAAGCTTCAGTAGCGCTGTCCTAAAAGTACAGCTGCTAGACGAGGGCTGTTTTGAAGCTCTTCCCTTCTGCGTTTTAAAATCACAATGGCAAATTACTTAGCAATTTTGCCTGGGGGTATTTTAGGCAGCTGGCAGGTTGGAATCAAATAAAATCTGTTTCACACCTCTCTCAGACTTTAAATGCGTTAGCAAATTGAAGAAATTATAATAGAAGAAATAGAAATGTAATCCACCTTTGTACTTCCTTTCCCTCTAAAACACTCAGCAGAGGATGGAGCACAGTTCTTCCTGTGCTGATGTTCTAGGCATTTGATGTCTGAGGAGGGCTGACTTGGTTTGCTGAGACTGTAAGCTAAAGCAACTGTAAGCATGGCTCCTTAAGGGGGCAAGTTGCAGCAAACCACTCAAGTTCTCAGAAGGTATAAACATTGGTTTGTTTGGATTTCCTTCTTTTTTTTTTTTTGGTCTCTCTCCTATCACTTCAGAATAGTTGGGTTTATAAACAGTTTATGATGTGGTAGACATTGCGACAGTTTCTGCTAAGTGAATGACCCTCATCTGTACTGATGAGCTGTGGAAGAGAAGGTATAATGGCAGATGTTTTGTTTGCATCTACTGCGTTTTGAGAAACTCTTGCTTGTGTACTGAAGAGCTTTTGATGCTGGATGGTCTGATACTGAGGAATAGATCTGAAATCTTTGTAACTATTATTCACATGTTTTTAATATAAATAAGAAGATGGATTAATGCAGTTTCGATGTTTACTTATTTTTGCTTTTATTTTCAGAAAACCATAGCTAAAATTGCAACATGCTTGGAACTGAGAAGTGCAGCTTTACAGGTACAGTTCTCTTTCCCATGTGATTTCATACTTGGTGGTAGGCAACTCTAGTGCTGTCTTCAGACATAGTCAAAACTTCTGGAAGCACAATGAACAGCTCCTTGAACACTTGGACTTTCCAGGTTGTCAGTGTGATGCCCCAGGCAGCTCCCTAAGAACCTTTAGCTGCTTGCGTGAGAATGTATTATGATTTTCACAGGAATTGAACTTCAGGCTTTGTGTCTCTGGTTGCTTGCCTCATTTGCAACTTGCAGAGCTTGTCTGCCTAACCTGCGTGTGAGGATAAAGAGATCCTTGGAGTCACCCTTGCGCTCAGCTGCCCACTTCATAGATCATAATGGAGTGCAAGGAGGGTTGTGTCTTGAGTAAAAAGAGTGCAGGTAGGGAGGGACGAACTGGTAGGTTGGGTAATTTGAGTTATTTGATTAACTCTTTTCCAATCAAGAGTGGTAACAGGGAATTTTTGCATCAAGTTACTTATAGCAGCACTTCTGAATGCTTTGTGTTGGTGTAAATAGTGCAACAGTGCCATTGTGCTGCCTTCAACTCTCTGAAAACTTTCAATACTTTGAAAAGCTAGGCAGTATGGCATTCTGGAGCTGAGAATGAGAGTGAGGTTTGAGTAGACTAGTTTAGATGCTAGGCAGCACTCTGAATTATTTGATTATCTCTCCTGTCTTTCTTCTTTTATCCTACCCGGACTGTTTGAGCAGTGTTGCATTTGTTATGAGTCACTGTGATTTTGTGATAAGGGCATGTTTGTTCCTTTGTAGGACGGTTTCATAGATCAAATCACTTCTCAGAACAGAAGATACAGAACTGTGATAGGCTGCTGAACTGTCTTGCAAGAATAGTCTTCCTCCTGTTTGTTCTTCAGCAGTAATTCCAGGATTTCAGAACCTAGTGAGAGGGTACTGCAACTTCTCACCTACGCACTTCAGAGAGTGTTTCACGTGCTGCAGTTTTGTTATGATTTCTTAGCGGAGAATAGAGCAGTTAGTGAGCATGGTCATCACCTCTTCTCCAGACAGTATGGTTATAGCAGCTTTACTGTCCTGCGGTCTTCTTAGGTCCCTACTGACACTTGAGCAAGAAAACCAAGACAATAATCAGGCTTAAGGAAATGTTGAAATGATAAGTAATCTTAACAGATACCATGAGTGCAGTGGCGCAGTAGTTACGACCTGATCCTCTACCTAAAAGGGGATGTCCAATGTCATTCCCTTTACATGCACTTTTTCTTTCACTAACTCTGCCACTTATCTCAGAAGCCACTGGTTCAGCTTGCCAAACTGTGAACTGACTCAGAATAAAAAATAAAAGTTTTCTTAGTAAGTGAATAGGCTTACTGAGAGAAGCAGATGTGCCACAAGCCAGATGAGGAAGCTGTATCATCAGAGTTGGAGAAGGAGATGAGAATCCCTGTGGCGAGCTCTTAGGTCAGCTGAGTTGTTTTGTCAAGCTCATTCTGTGATTTCTGCCAGTGTTATAATGCTCCATGTGTGTCTTGAATTGTGTGGGCTCTTTTTGGAGCATCACTTTGTAGTTTTAGAGGTGATGTCGCTTCAGTACAACTTGACTGGGGAAGAGTTAAAACAAATCTCTCTGTCCTAATGTGCCTGTTTGTGATGGGAATGAAAGCTCAATGAGCTACTTGAAATCTCTTTATCTTATGTTGGAACATGGGTACGTTTTCTGTCAATAAATGATAAGAGGCATACTTTCTGCATCATCTGTGAACCTAGCCTCCTGCCAAGGAGATTTGTGGAGTTTTTTTGTTTGTTTTAAGACATAGCTTTGAAGTAACTGTGTGCTTATATAAAAGCAAACACCTTGCATGCTTACTTTGAAATGTATTAGCTTTGTCTGAGGGAAGATGCATACAAGATTAATTCTTTCTTTAATTCCTAGTCCACTCAGTCACAGGATGAATTTAAGCTTGAGGATCTGAAGAAGTTGGAACCAAGTAAGTAATATCTTTGTATTTTAAGTGACATTCATAATTGCAGTGAAAAATATAACAGCAACACAAATACTTACTGATCACCGTGTGGTTTGACAGTACTGTTGTTTTTAGGTAGTTCTTCCAAATACCTGTTACCATGTAGACAAATGTTGGTATGTGTTAAGGAATGTAATGTTGGTAATTTCAAAGTGTAGTAGCCCTATAAAGTTTCAGATGATTCGTTAAGCTTTTTTTTCCTCAAGTAATGCTTTGGGTACTGCTGACTTTGCACAGAATAGTAACTTGAGCTATCAGCAGTGCAGTATGTATTCAGCTGGAAAACTTACCTGCACATAACTTATTTGAACAGAATTCCAACGCTTCCTGCCTGTAGTATTGAATGTGGTTTTCTGCTGAAAATATTTAACTTGTGCTCATGGTAGCCAAATCACTTGCCACTTAGCCTCACAGCATTACTCTGGCTAACAAAGTTAAGTGAAGGACGTGAGTCAGTCTTTGAAGGGTTCTGCATGCTGTTGTTTTTTCCCAACTGATTCTGGGTCAGTTTTTAGCATGTCTATCCAGGAAAAGAAAATATTTTTCATGTAGGAATTGCCTACTTATCTGCTTCGTATTCCTTCCAGTAATGCTGACTGACTTATTCTCAGAGCATCTTTCTGGTCAGAGCTCCCATATCTAAGCAGTATCATCATCAGTGCTAACATTTCTGTTACTCTTGGGGAACAGGAGGTGTGGAAGATCTG
>PPHD01020738.1:0-13529 GCA_002909625.1 Bambusicola thoracicus | reverse complement strand
CAGCCTGGAGCAGTGGCACAGTGACCACAGGGCAGGTCTGTGCTTGACCTCCTGGTGCAGCTCCTGGCTGGAACAAAGTCAAGCAGGGCATGAATAGGTACAGCTTTTTTTTCCACAGGAAAAAAGAAAAACCATCCCAAGCTGGATGATTTCATTCTGTTTCTAGCAGATGGGGATTCGGGCTAAGATGATGACAAGGAAGGGAGTGATACTGTCAGTTACTTTTAATGTAACTTTTCTGCAGTGATAGAATGGAGATATGAAACCACAAATGAGACTGTTGTCTCACAAAGCTTTGCCTGCAAATGCAATATTATGAAGATAAGCTGTCAGTGACATTCTTTACCTCAGGCTACTGGCAGATTAAACAAGTCATTTCGATTGCTATTGGCATTGATGCAATATTGTCTCTTTCTCATATCTGCTGTATGCCTTGTCAGTAGAAACATGATAATTCCCTTCACAATCACCCAGGGTGGTTCTACAAAGCAGCAGCAGGATGGTGAGTCACTTGGCTTGCTTGCAGCAGCGGCCACTTGTGGCTTGAGCAGCATGCATCCAGGATATTGCTGATGTTCTGTATCGATGACGTGAAGTCATCTGCTTCAGGTGTGTACAGCTCAAACTATCAGGAGTAGCAGACAAAAATAATCTTTCTATCTAGATTCTTTACATTTGGTGTATTAGTTAAATTGCCACACATTTCTGTGACTTGATTTTTCATAATGTTTTCCACTTCGATATATGAAGAGAAGCTTAAGTGGGGAGGGTTTCTAAGCACTTTTATAGAAGTTTTAGCGAGCAGTAGGGGAGAAATGGGATGTGTATGTAATCGATGCTGTAGAACATTCTCTAAAAAATAAGAAGAGTTTGGATGCAAATTACCAGCTCTGATGTAAACAGTACCTAAAGGCAAAGTAGAAATAGCTTAAGAAATATCCTTGCCTGTGGCTACTTTTCAAAGACTGGAGAAGATAACTAATATAATTGCTTGCATTCACCCTACTTGCAGCCCTGAGGTGAGGAACATAGGGTAACTTAAGCAAAGAAGCACAGGGTGAGGTGGGGATGTATCTGAAGTAGGTAGTGCCATACCTGTTTCCCAGTACTGTGAAGGGGTTCTGAGAAACAAAGTGTTAAGCTGGTGCTAATGAAGCCTGTATCAAGATCTAGGAGGAAACCTCAGCTGGAGTCCATGGACCACCAACAGGGTTTCAGAAATTCTTTTCTCCTGGTCCATTTCTGTTCTAAGCACCTCATTTGGAATGGAAACCATTTTTTTATCCAACTCAAACTGCAAAACAGATGGCTTGAAGGATGTCAGTGTGTGCGGACGATCTGAAGGCTTTAACAGACAGATGAAAACGAATCTGTCATGTTGCTATGGAAAGAGAAAGGGCAGAAAGTTTTCAAGATGGATAAAATATTAGTTAGTTTGTTTTTAGATTTCTAGTTTTCTCCATTTTTACAGTGCTCCAGTCATTACGTTCTTCAGACAAAACTAGGGAAAACAAGTCTGTCATAACATGACATGACAGACCTGTGACGTCTGTTTGAACATTATTCTTCAGCAAAGAGAAGCAGTGTGTTAAAGAAGCCGTGTTCATGTTGTGTACCAATCACTCCCTGAGAGCCTCCCTTTTTGTTCGGAGACTGTAAGCGATGATGATGAACCATGCTAGTCCATTTACTAGCATAACAGGAATCATTAACTGTCATAAATGTATTATGTTGCCATTAGATATCAGTTATAAAATTACTTGATGTCTACATGATGACTTATAATGGATTTGGAAGGGAACTAAATTGGTTACTTATTGACCATACAGAACAACATAATTCATTGACTTGGCTCAGTAAGTTTGATTCTTTTCAAGCTGAAATGAGATCCGAAGTTTTTAATGGTATAGCCAGTATGTAAGTTGATTCAGGAAAATGACACTTTTCTGAAAAAACTGTGAAACTTGCAGTAAATTTATTCTAGGCTACATTTCTCTTTCAGGTTCACTGACTAATTACTTTTAATCATGCTCCTGAGACAAAAGCATGAGAAACTAGAGAAGCTGATGCCAGCTACATTGGAATACTGCTTCTAAGCAGCATGTGGCCTGTGAGTCAGCAATAGACAAGGCCGTCAGGCATATGCAGACTGTATCACTGCAAAGCTAGGGCACGTGTTCCTTTTGTCTGGTAGCTCTGCTTGGTAGAACATTTGCTGTCTCAGGTTGCAACAATAATTCAAAAGGCTGAAGAATGTAAACAAGTTTAATTTCACGGGATGTAGTCTTCTCATTGAGGTTGATCATATTTATCTTCACCATATAAAAATGAATTTTGTGGAGAATGTGGGCAAAAGCTGCTTTTTAGCTTTTAGAACAGATCTCTCTGCTCTCAGAGAGCTTTGTTAGAAACTTAACAATTGCTGTACTGCAAAACTTGACCTTGAAAGTCCGGGTGGAGTGCCAATGCTCTGGGATATCTGTAAACTTTGAGCACTGGTATCTTGCTTCTGTAAAGAGGGGGGAAAAAAATTAATTCCACTTTACCTTTTGGAACTGTTTTCAGAGGTAACTGCTAATTTTACAGAACTTGTGGGTTTTTTTAAACAGGCTCCCAGTCTTTCCTTTGAATCATTTATGCATTTTTTGAATGCTTGTCTGATCGTGTTGTTAATCTCCCTGAATGTACTGTTCATCACTTGACTTATTTCACTCAGTATCTGGATTTATAGTCTTTTGAGGAAGTCTTCCCCAAAACCAGAGTGGCAGGGAGTGTGGAGAGGCTTGAGAGAGACTTTAGAGAGATGGACCATTCTCAGTGTCATGGAAATTTACTCCTGAACACCTGCAAGATCCTGAGAACCTAAATAGGCTCCTGTAAGAGGACGAAAGGAGAAACAAATCTCGACTCACTTAGAACAGAAGAAAGAAGAGGAGAAGAGGAGGCAAACACTGTAATAGTATAGGAGGAAAGACACCCAGAGGAGTGGTTCCAAGATCCAGTAGAAGCACCCCTGAGTCCAGGGGAGGGGCCCTCGAGAAGATCACTGTCACCAATGCCCAGGAGAGTAACAGGTCCTGTAAGAGCAGGAGGTGAGCAAGATGTCATTACCAGTACTAATCGATCTCCTGAAAATGAATGAAATTTAAGGTCTGAGAAAAGACTTGTCACACCACCCGAATGAAACTATTGTCACCTGGTTACTTACATGATGGGACAATGGGGCTAACAGTGTGTCACTAGATAGTAGAGAAGCTCACCAACTGGGTAGCATTACTAGGTACCCAGCCACTGACAGACATATTAGTACTTGCCAGAATGGGGCCTTCACTCTCTGGAAGCAGATGCTGTTAAGAGAAAAATACCCCTTCAAAGATGATCTGATGCCTTACTTCTGTGGCAGATCAGTATTACTTCTTTCTTTCTGAAGTCACAGCTCCTGAGAAAGGATTTGAAGGCCTACAGAGTCTTCACTGGTGGCTGAGATACTGGGGGATCTCAGTGAGCATTTGGCCTTTTCCTTGCTACAGTTGTCAGTATTTAGTGAAAACTGAAATGCAGATCCAGTTGTCCAGTTGTATCAGACCTAAAAACAGTTGGAAATCTTTCAGCGAAGTGCTTTTTTCATTTCAATTAAAGGCTAAACTTCTTAGATGGTAAAATAAATTGAAATGAGGAAAAAAAAAAGTAACATTTTTATAGATATTTTGTTGTTGAAATTCCCCTTGCCCACATTTTGGTGGAAACAAACTATAATTTTTAATAAAAAAATGTGTTTGCTTCTATGTTGAACAAATCTGGAACACCAACAATTACAAAAATGCAGCAAATCCAAGCCAAATATTTCCAGGCTCTGAACATTGTATTGATCTAAAGTGAAACCTTTCTTGTCCCAACTTCTGTCTTCAAGATATCCATTTCTAATAACTCTTAAAAATAAGATCTCAGATACTTATGTAGTGGATCAAGTAGTGAGATTTTACTGAGAAACCTATTTTACAAAAATGTAATTATTCACATAAATAACAAAATAACTTAGCTTATAGACATATACACGTTCAAGCCTACATGTAGCTGGCAACTGTCTGCTGCAGGCTGCTAGATAACATCTATGCCTTTCCAATGTAGCTTGCTTTCTCTGTTTTGCAGCACAGAGAAATCAACTAGCTATGTCTTGTTAAGTTTGGAAAGATAGGAAGATTGAAGAAGAAAGTCTAGACAGAAATGGCATGATGTGCCAGAAACAGAGCCTTGTAAAGAGGAAAAAAAAAAGGAGAGTTGTATGACAACAATATATGTAGAAGAAGGGAGGAAAGTGCTTCAAGAATCTTCTGGGAAATGTAGCAGAATTAAATATATTAACAGGACTTTATCTTGTTCAAACAGTTGTAGATGTTGGTAGCTTTCTGAAATCCAGTACATACAGATGCACCAAATAGTTATCCACTGGAGTCTCCTGGCTGTGCAAAGAATTTCATTTTAGCTATATGGCTGTAGTATCTTTCTTGTTCTAATGAATTGTAACTCTGTTTTTGTTGTCTTTGTACTGGCTTCTTTCTGTTTAAAATTGAACAAATGTAACAAAAATAGTGTGGATGTTCCTTACAAAAACAAGGGCACCAGTTGTTAATATTTCAAGGCTATGTCACCGGAATTGAAGAACTGCATCATGTAGCTGGATATCGTCGTGGTCAGGTTCTCAGTGCACTGCTAACAGGATGGCAAATGTAACACATGCTGTATTTCACAGGTACTTATACTCGGAATTCTGCATCAGAGCTTGTTCCTGTTATTTCTTTGTGGTTCACTGTTACTGGCTGGGGAACATTTTTCTCAATGTACGGCTCATTAAACTGATAAATCAATCACTTGTGTGAGGGGAGGCTGTTTGTTGGCACTTGCTTTGTTAACACACTGCCACCCATGACCATTTTTGTTTCAATCCTTGAGGATACAGTAAAAGGCAGGAAGCTTTCTCTGTAACTTAAGACTTAAAACACAAAAGCTGATTCTGGTGCTCAGAGCAACTTTAATATTTCTGAAGAGCTTTTCTAATCTAATATTAAACTTGCCTTGTTTTTTACACTGCAAGGTCTGTGCTAGGCTTCTTGAACTACAGTTCCCAAAACTGGTGAAAGCAGTGCAAGTGCTCTTAGTAGTTACCTAGAGTACTTTTACCACAGCAGAAGGTTGCCTTACCACTGTACCTTGAGGATTTTCTTGTTTATTCCTGAATTGTGTGCTTACTGCTGGAGCAAAAGTATCAAGGCAATACTTCTTACAAGTGTCCTGAGTTCTTTGTCTCATGTGATGCTGACATTGCTCTAGTATACAACCATTAATTTAAGCCATTAACTTTTTTTTTAAATCAACAGCAGTGAGGTAATCTGAATAAAGTTGATAGTGTTCACCATATTGCTCAAACTTCCATGTCTACTTATGAGGTGTACCAGAACAGTGTCAGGGTCTGAAGTCTAGCAGAGATGTGACAGTGGGAAAGCAAAGCTCTTTCTGGAGCTTGCTTTCTAACAGTGGACAGTGCAGAAAAGGAGAGGCCCCTTCACATTAACTTAAGCTAAACAAACAACCAGATTCCCTCTGTACACAACAGTAAATTTGCATAGTCAAGCAGAAATAATCATATATATTGTGTTGTCTGTTCTAGAGCTAGTAATCTTTTCCTTAGACAGTATAAAGAGCTTCAATGCTGTTAAGTTTGACTTTTTTGATCTACTGGTTTTGTCAGCATCAGCTTACTATTGCTTATTACCTCTTAGATAGATAGTGATGGATTTGTACGGGCTTTACTGAAGTTATTCTTTTGCATGGGTGAATTGATGGGAGACCTGGCTGAGCATTTTGGAAAGAGAACGCAAAACCAGTATGCAGAGAAGGAATGTGTACTCACTCAGCAGGGTTTCACATGAAACATAAGATTAACTTATTTATACATCATTTATCATAAGTTCAGGATTAATACTTTTGTTCCAATGTAGGATTTAAAAAAAAGTAGTGAGAAATTCTGTGTAACATTTGCAGTAGCACTGTGAAGAGAACAGATGAGTACAAATTGTATAAATATTTTCATTAGTTATTGGTCCTTTGCAATAGACAAACAAGCATCTTCAGTTAAGTGTCAATTTCAGCAGCTGCAGAAAGCAGGCAGGAATATCTCTTGGTCTCCTGGAAGACTGGGTTATGCCAGTACTGTAGGTTATAAAACACAGAATACTGCTTAGAGCCAGTGAGCTTAGTGACTGCAGTTTCCTTACCTAGGCAGCCGCTGAAAACATTGGGATGGAGTCTGTTGTATAATGTGGAAGTAGAATCAAGAAAAAAAATCAAGAGATTCAGAATGTATTCTGAATGTACACTGATGAATGATGCAAGATGGAAGAGAAAAAAACACACCTCAAAAAGGAAAGCTTAATTCTGAGTGCAGTAAACTGATGTCTCATACCACATGTACTTACAAACCTCACTTGATTTCCATATCCAATTCAGTCTTCTAGTCCTTACTTAGGGGAAAAACTTTCAGGGACAGCAGTGAGATTCTCGTGCTTTTGAGGTAGGAACTCAGAAATGGAGGTCTTTCTATTGGAAATAGATATACTCTGAATATTTTAGGTGGTAGTGACACATCACTTCAGTGTAACTCTGCCAGTTGCTGTAAGTAGAGAACTTAGCCTTCACCACTTCATTCTTTTTACTTTGTACTGGCATTAGGTTATGTGCTAAATACTCTGCTCTGTAGAGTAACCAGCAATCTGAGAAATGTTGAGAAAGTGGGGTGTTTCACTGGCCTTGAACTGTCAGTGTTGCAGGAGAAACTTCTCAGCAAAGAAAGATGTGAGGAAGAAATATGAGAAAATGTCCAGTATATCAAATTATCAATGTTTCTGATGTCATGAGCAGTTTCAGAACAAAGAGTGTGCAGACTTTGATGGATACGTGTGACTGCTAAACCCGGCTGGAAAGACTTAATTCTGAGAGTCGGTTGTTTATTTTCATTAGAATGGATATTGCAGGACTGAAAACTTCATTGAAACTTTCAACTCATGAAGCTCCTCAAGACATTGGTTTCATTCCTTGAATCAATATGAATATAATCAATAAAATAATTTCTTTAGGAATATAGGGTATGATGCTGAAGTCAAACAACACATGCTGGCCATACAAGTGAATGGTGACGCTCACCAAAATACTTAATTCCATTAAACATGTGGTGCTCAAGGTTAAGGGGCACAGATTATGATTTTAATCATGTGGATCAGTAAGCATGGTTTTTTTGCTGCACAAAAATTGATCAGTCCAAAACTGTAGGCTTTGGATTTACCATTGCTTGAAACTCCCAGCACTGCTGCCAGTTATTAGCCTGGAAAATGTCACTTTTCAAATACATTGTCAAATGGTGTGCAATCAATCCCAATGACCTAATCTCTTAAACAATTGAGTTCTCTTCTTGCAAAACTTTCTCTGATTATCCTTGGCTCATGAATGCAAGATGCAGTCTTGCTTTCAAAGTTATAAATATCATAGTACTTGTGGTCATGAAACTTGTGATGTAATCCTAGCTAGTAATGTGCTTGTCACACCAGACAGTGCAATTAGTGCTTTGTTTACCCTTTTGTTGTTCAGATTCTTAGCTGATAACATTGCCTTGCCCACAAGTGATATAGGCTTTGTGACATTTCTCTGTTTTTGCTGTCTTTCAGAACTCTTTCTACAGCTCTGTATTCTCATGCCTGTTTTCACTGATCTGACTGCTATGGAAATCTTTTTATTTTAAATTGCAACAGGCAGTCCAAACCACAAACTGTGTAAATCTGGAATTTGTGTTTACTCATTCCTGGTGTTCATCCATAGGTTTAATTGTGATTCCTCTGTCTGCTTCAAGTGCCTGGAATTTCAGAAGCTAGGGTCCAAATGAGAACCCAGCTCTGTGGCAGGTAAAATATATCTGCTCTTGTCTTAAGAAGCCACTTCTGGGATGCTTGCTTTCATATTACCTGGATTGCACCTTCTACACATGTGCTGAAGTACGTTTGCCTATCATAAAGTGAGCGTGAAGGGCCATTATTTTGTTCTTTTTTATTGGTATTTATCTAGATTTTGCCCTGAATTTCTGCCCTACATCCGTTTTCTGAATCGTTATTTGCATCAGCTTGACGCGAATGAGCCTTAATGGGACTAATTAGAAGCCTTTTCCCTATTAGAATATTTTCCTAGGCATGATGGAAATAAAGATAGAGGTATATGGGAAGAGCTTCTACTGCAGTGTTGATGCTGTTACAGCTTGCAGATAGATAGGATACTTCAGTTGCCTGCTAATAATCTGGTAGCTGCCTCTTCAGATTTTCTGAATGGTTATTAACACTGAGAAATTCTGGGCTGTGGTAGCAGTCAGGTCTGCTTTTAAGGTTCTTTGAAGATATTGATTAATTGTTGCTCATGAATGGAAAGTAATGTAATGTTCAGAAATTATTTAGTTTAGGTATTAGGATAAGAGACACGTGTTAGGAAATAGGAACTGTTCCAGCAGAGGAGGAACAGGAAGAAAGGTTTGAAACCCTGATTAGAAAGGAACAGGCTGCTGGCCCTAAAAACTTGAAAATGCTAAAAACAGAGGCAGATGACGTGTAGAGGAGCACCAAGGTCGGACAGCAGTGATCTTTGAAACAGACACAGCTAATGGTCAGAGAGCTGCTGAAAAGGCTGGGAAGAAAACAGCGTAACAGCAATAAGTAGGAAAGCAATTCAGACTCTTGATGTCATTTGACAGTGTGTCCAATCTACTTGGCAACAGACCAAAGGCAGAACTTAGAGTGCTTCTCTGCCAGTGGTAGCAGCCTGAGAAATGAGATGGGAGAACTGGAATGACGGCTTCATACAAGCCTGACAGACTGGCAGCCGAGGTACATTGCAGAAAGAAGGCAGTTGGTGGATGTGATGTTTTCAGGCTATCAACTTTACATAAATTTGCAGGGTGAGATGTGCAGAAGGTGAAGTGGAATTGTATATGGAGTCTGAAGTGCAAAGAACTAGAATAAAGTTATTTCTGGAAAAAGAGAAAACAGCATGAAAACCCTGTAGGTGGAAGTATCACATTGATAGTAAAAATGAAGTGTTAGGATTGTATTATTAACCTAACCCCAATCAGGATATAGATATAGGATCAGTGATGTTAAGTAAACATAGAGACCTGCAAAGTGAGAACAAGTAGTAATATTGTTTCAGCTACCCACGGAATGGTTGCCTTATCTATGATAGATATAGGAGTAAATTTTAGGAGGTAGTAAATAACAGCTTCCCAGAACAACTAGTTTTCAATTCCAGAAGAAAAGATGCCATTGTGGCTTTGGTCCTGATTAGTGCACAGGGCTAGCTCAAGAAGTGTTTGGGAGAGCTGATCTGTAATATCCATTAAAATACAATTAGGTTTAACACTGATGCAGGAGAGTCTAAACAAAATAAATCCAGAACAGAAACATTCAATTTAAAGGAATGGATCAGCATACTAATGAGGCAACAGGTCAAAGGGAATAAAAAGCATTAAAGGAGGAGCTAAAAGAAAGAAGCCTAGAGGCAGCCCAGATACTTCTCAAAAATTTATATTAGAAGTCAAGACAAACTCTCCTGAAATTTGAGTGGGGGCAGGAAGGAAGAGGAAGGAAAGTTATCTGATAAAAATCTTATGGCTCAATATAAAATTAAGGTGATTGTCATTTGGAAAGGACTGGTATTTATAAATCTGTCCTTTGGAAGAGAAAAGGAAAGTCCATAACTCATGTCAGGAAAAAATGTAACCAGGAAATTAAGAAAGCTAAGAATGAATTTGAGGAGCACCTTGAAAAGGATGCTCACATTCATAGTCTAGTTATTTAAATACAACAAAAATATTGCCAAAAATTGCCAAAGTAAGTCCTATCTACAAAAATGGCTCTAGAAAGTATGCTGGGAATGATAGTCTGTGAGTCTGACTTCCACCACTCAATAGGTGACCAACTTGAACATAAAAGTTGAGATTGGCACACAGATAAGCTGTTTGGGAAACTAAACTTCCCAGCTACCCTTTGAGTCATCTGGGATGGTTCAAGGTGACTGTGGTTACTGTATCAGGTACTTGCACTTGCACCTGCCATACAGTCTTGCTTTTGATGACTTTTGTCTATCTTGTTTTCATTAGTCTAAAACATGAGAAAATTCATATTTTCAGCAGTCAGTAGGGAAAAATATTACGACGTTTCTGGCTAGAATCAGGTCAGACGTTGCAGTGAAGGGCAGGTGTTGAGGAAAGATGAGGTGGTGCGTAGACCAGATGGCAAAGGCATTTTGGAAATCTTCCATACGTAGGAAGTTGTGAAGTAGCTGGAAAGAAAGATGGATGGAGACAGAGTCCATACATGGATGAGACATCTGTGGCTCATGCAGGAGCAAGAGATGTGAAACATGTGAAGGAAAGCAATTCCTTAGTTGGGTATTTTCTCATGTGGGGATGTCGTGGCTGTTCTTCCTACACTCACCTGATTGTCTGGCCTCCTAAGCTGTTACTTACCGACTCCATGCCTTTTTCTTTCCCATGTGATTGCATGCGTAAGAGAGGCATAGATGATGGGCAAAAGGGTTAGTGAACATAAAGCAGGGATTGTAGCTTCATAAGTGTATGGATGATAAAGGCCCTTGAGTTCTTGTCTGTTTTGGACTTACAAGCTCACACAACACTGAGGAGAGACTGTGTTTACCTTTCTAACTGAGGAGGCTGCTTTGGTAACTAAATAAACAAGAGGCCTAAATAATCAAGAGGTCTAAATAGAGCTCAGGATCTTAGTAAAGTCAATAAATTTAAAGGAGGCATATTTGTAAAACATTTGAATAAAAACATGAACAAACCAAATATGTGCTCAATTATTACCAAAGCTAGCATCTCTGAAATTCTAAAATGTGCTCTTCAGACACTATGTCTGTTACCCAGGAGTGGGTTAAACATTGCATTCATTTTCTAATATATAGACCCATCAAGGAAACACATATATTTTTCAATTTTCTGAATTATCATTCTTGTCTAAACTGATCTATTGATCATTAATGATCAAGAAAGCCTTAGAGCATGACAGATGAGTGAGAAAAATCCAATAAGCTCTCCACCATTGCAGAATACCAAGAAGCTAAAAAGCTACAATTGTCCTTATAGCGTGCCTGTGAAACACTGTATGAATTAGTAAACAGGATCTTCTGGACGCTACGGGCTGACCTTTAGTGCTCTTAGCATATACAGAGCACAGCCTTTCATTCGCAGTAGCTATTTTCGGACTAGATTATACTTGCAAATTAAAGTATTCATGATCTTAATGGAATAATACATGCAAACATACAAATTGCTATTTAGCATCTTATGAATACATTAGTCAATTAACATGTATTAATGTAAACTAATAATTTAAAAATATATATATAAAGCATGTAAACAACACTACATACCCTACTTTAAAAAAAAAAAAACAACAAAAACAAATTCAGGCATTTTTAATGACTATGTGAAATACAGATATCACCAATATAGATGTGACAGAATGTCTGGCATCATTACTTTCCATGCCTGATTGAGTTAAAATCCTGGTGTGTGGCCCTACTGTTCAACACTGCGAATAAGAAAAGGCTAGTTTGTTCCTTCTGTTGGATGCCATATTGTAATTTGCTGTTGGCTTTCAGACATTTAAGCAAGAAGTGCCATGTTGTTGTCTGAAATGTTTTGCTTTGAGGTGTCAGCGGTATCTGAATTGGTGCATGGTCATAGATCTTAAGGCGTGATGTTTTCTGTAGATCTCATTCTCCCTGTAATAATGAGTCTCAAAACCAAGCACCCATCAATCTTGTCCATATCAGTGCAGCACAGTGGAGATATCTCAGCTATGCTTGGCACTGCAAGCAGGAAGACATGTCAGCTCCGATTAGCTGTGCTGGGCATTCAGGGTTTAATAGGACTGTGGTGCTGTAGGGGTATTTGCACTTTATCTTCTCGTATGGTCAGCAGGGGTTGTATTTGTGGTCAGGTCACTGGAATGGTGGAGTTAACTGTTATGTTCTACTGTATGGGACAGACGTGCCCTATCTTTGTTAGGAAGTCATTTGTATGTAAGAAGAGAGGGAAGAAGATTTATACCCACTGAAGTCCAATACTTCTCCTTTAAAGCAATACTGGAATAGTGTGTGCTGAGTACAGTACTGGCTTTTGTCCAATGAGCAAATAAGAACAAAATCTAACACCGGATAGCAGCTCTGTAAGAGAGCAATCTGTCTTAAACCCAAGTAAAAATGGATAATGTAGAAGAAATGGAGTATGTGCATGTAATAAGGATGTACATTGTAATGAATCTGCAACAAGCTTAATCTGGCATTTTCCTATTCATTATTGACTATGCTTTTCATATCTTTGTAAATTATTTTCTAGTCATTTATAAACATGTATTTAAAAAATCTTAGTTTATTGATACTGTAATTTTCTACTTAATATACCTTTCTACTTAATAATGTTTTACTAATTTTCTTTGTTATGGAATTATGATTTTTTTTTCTTATACTTAGATGCATATGGGTGTATATATATAAAATACAGAATAGCAAATTAAATAAAGCTTCCCATATATATTTTGCATACATTTACATTTGATCCATGCGACTACTTACTATTTCATCCAACGCAAACAGTGTTTTTGGGATGAGATTGTGTGGAAAAATACTGATCACAGCCTAAACAGGCAACTAGCCCATGAGAAAGGGCTCTGGTTTTCTGCATGTAGTTAGAAGAAACTCATTTGTGAGAAATTGCTCTGTAGCTGTAAACAAGTCTCCTTTCTGCAAATGACCTTGCTGATACATGATGCTTTACTGTCTCCTGCTGTTGCATATATGGCCACAGTACTAAGGAGGATTAGCAGACATCTTGCTAGTATCTGCTGGGGGTAATCCCAGGGCAAGCACTGTATTGATTGGCCACCACTCATATTGAGAACTTGGCAGACTGACCAGCCAGCTGACTCCAGTACTGTGAGTGTTTCTCTGTTTAACTGGTGAATGTGAACTTGCCGCTGCTACTTTCCTCATGATTGGTAAAGCTTATGCAGAAGCATCAGTACTCTTGCATTACAAAGATGATCCAAGTAAGCTTGCCAGATACCTTTTAAAGAACACTCTAGAAAGAAAATCTGACCCTGTGTAAACAAAACAACTGTGTTTTATTAGTATAACTTTCTATTAATACAGTTCAAAAACTGCTATGAATAGAACGAAGCAAGCAGGGAAAATAAGGCGATATAGTACAAGAAGCCACAAATAAGGCTTGATGCCAAGATGTACATGATAGAACTCTTGACTGGAGAAGGGAAGTTGGTTCTTCATTGTGACTGGGATTATCCAAGGAGTGAACAGTGAGGAGAGGGTAGGATGGAAGGTGGGAGGAAGAAGATCCTGATCTAACAGTATCAGGAAAACAGTATCAAGAACTCAGTCTCCCCTGCATCCTTGTAGTGGCT
>PPHD01020737.1:0-13530 GCA_002909625.1 Bambusicola thoracicus | reverse complement strand
CTGCTGTGTCATGAATGCACTAGAGTTTGGTAACTGTATTCAGCTGTTTACCAAATGAACATCTTGAGAACAGTGAAGCCCTTCACACATATTCTTGTCGCTTCTATTCTATAGGACTGCTACACTGCCATCATATAAAAGATACACAAGATGTGTTTTGAGGGATAGCCTCATAGCAAATTGATTTTTAGGCGCCTACTAGTCAGTGTGTCAGTGCTCTAAAGTATATTCTGCAAATCTTCCCACCTTTCTTCAATACAGAACTTACTCCCTCTACCAGAAGACATTCTAAGTGCTTTACTTTCAAGAGAAAACGGAACATATTAACTTTACTTGTAACAGCATAGTTCCAGAATACAAAGAAGCCAACAATGCCTGGAAAGGATAATTTACATTTGTTTGCTTATTATTTACTAGTTTAAATCTGCACCACCTGTAATTCCTATGTGCAGAAGCCTGTTTAAAAGTTTAGGTAGCTGAATATCTGACAAAATAAATGCCATTGTTTTTTTTGTTTTTTTTTGATTTTGATTTTTCTCTCCTCATTGCAGCTGCAGCTGTCTGACTGTGATTACTCATATTTGACTTTGGCTAGAGTACTAGGATTAATCCCAGCTTTGCATACTGTTAAAGGACTTTTAGTTCCCACAAACACATAGAACTCCTCTTTTACACTTTTCCTGAGAGTATTCCATCTCAAGACCTTCCTGATCCCATTAACAGTTCTCAGAAATACTCATTCAGTGCTGTTCTAGCAGGAAGTGTGTTGCTGGTTGCATCAACATCCCCTTCCAGAACTCAAATAAGATAACTACATTCAGTGAACAGGCAGACAATTATTTTGTACCAATCTGTTACTGTATTTACCTGTAAATTGCTTCTTTTTATTCCAGGTAAATTATTCTAGTTGTACTGGAGGTTGTTCAGCTATGAATAGTTGTATGTCAGTATTGATAAAGAAAGGGTGATCTTTATTTATTTATTTTGAAATCTACACTCAAGTCACAGCTCTGGCCTCCTTCCTTTCTAACACCTGATCAGGCTTAGATTCCATGCAGCTTTAATAATGGAATTTGGCTGGACTCTAGCAGATGGATGTCATAGGTCCCTGGTGACAGAAAAGGACATGGTGGAAGATGAGAATTCTTGATTAAAATAATGAATATTTAAATAGTTGCGGTCCACCAGAACTTTTTCACCCTAAACGATCCTTCAACGGCTTAAATAAATGGACATTTATAGAAGCATAGAATTATTAAGGTTGGGAAAGATCTAAGACAACCTGCTCGAACCTTTCGCCTACCACCGATATTGCACACTAAACTATGTTCTTTAATACATGTCTATGCATTTCTTGAACACCACCAGGGACAGTGACTCAACTACCACCCTGGGCAGCCCATTCCAGTGCATGACCACTCTTTCAGAGAAGTTTTTCCTAAAATCCAGCCTGAACATCTCCTGATGCAACTTGAGGCCATTCTAAACAAACAAGAAACAAATAAACAAAAAGAGCTATCAATTTATGTACAGATATTCAAGTTTAAAAAAAAAAATTAGTGAAGTCTTCTGTTGCTTAAACAAACAACAACAAAAAGGATCCTAACAGGAAACAATAGAAGTTGCTTAATGGCATTTCACAATACAATGTTAACAGTTTCTTTTTCTTTTCTATTACTTTCAGTCTGTTCCTGTGTGTATCCCACTGAACCTAGAAAGGAATTATGAGCTGCTTTACCTGGCAGAGCATTTTACAGGGACTTATGTTCTGTACTTAAAGTTTAAATTGCCAAATGTCACCAGGTAAGCATTTGCTATTGATAAAAGTATGTCTGGAAATCACAGACATTTGTTTCCCTTAATTTTCTGAGGATGTAGAGTGGACTGCATGCATAAGTTCTATCACCTTCTACACACGGATTAGGATACCCCTATACAGAGAATGGATTAACTCAGGTTCCTGCATGTTCACTCACTTAAGGGAGCATGGAGTCATTTGAAAGTGGACAGGCAAGAATAATGTGCCTGGAGATGTTTCACAGCATCTCTTAATGGTTGTACTGTGTCCTTGAGACACCTCATCCTATAAATACACAGCAGCTGTCTGATGTGGCAAAACTAGAAGGCTAGCAATTTTCTTCCAGACACCTCAGAAGCAGATAGGGCCAGTAGCAGCTGAGTTCCATACAGGAAACAGTGCAGAGCTAGGGCAGCTGTGAACCACCGGCATTCAGATGTGACCATATCTATGAATAAATAAGCTGGAGTCTTCCAGTCATTACAGTTCTAGTTACCAATGCTGTTGGGAGGAAAGAGGCGTATGGACTGGGAGAAAGAGTTCAAAGAGATCGAGACTTGAGTGTGCAAGAAAAGGAAGAGGATTGATGGCATAAGTATAATAGGCACTAGGTCCTATTGGTTTGTGCACAGGAGAGAAAAAAAATTGTTGCATATTTGTGAAAGAAACTTACTCTTCCCTTGAAAGAAAGAGCAGGGATTGGGAAAGACTGGAGACAGTGACAGAGACACAGAGAGTCAATTAGAATCCTCAAATAAAATTCAGATATTATAGGAGAAAGAGTTTGTTTAAAGCTTCCATTCTCATATATGGCAGTGGCTTTAAGCTTGTTGCTGCTACTTCAACAAACCCAGGCTAGGGCTGCCCCAACCCTGTACTTTCTTTCTCAGTTTTCTGAGGACAGTGATAAAGCACAATACCTTGTCTATATCACCACCTACATGATTTCCTTTAGTGCTGTCAGAGTAATTGACAAAGATAGTGACCTCTGTACTACTCTTGGACTTCTTCATAGTGGCAGTCAAAATTACAGTGTTTCTTGACTTACTGAACAATTTCAGAGTAACAGCAGCAACAGCTGTTAAGCTGGTGATCCCCAGAGCCTCAGAACCATACAGAAGGACATAAATATCAAAAACTTTTTCCTCTGCCATTTTTCCAAGTTGACCTGGCAGTAATGCTTTCCTGGAAGACCTTTCTGAGGAGATAAATGTTAGAAGCTATCTTAATGCTGTCTGCATAAATACAGAATGCTTTTTTGTGGGTCTGCGCAAGAGACTGACATCTAGTGGACAAAGAACAAGACTGGGAATTAAAATGACCCAAGTTCTCAATTATGGCTCTCGTTTCTTTTGCTGTCTTCAGTAAATCTTGACTTCTGTATGCTTTGTTTTCTTCTCTCATCCTTAATCTGTTTTATCTAGCCCAGAAGTTCTGGGAGGTGAAAACTGTTTCTCGCTATGTTTATACTCTCTTTCCCACTCTAGCCTGTCCTATATATGTAAACTGTAATTTTGCTACGTGTGTGTTCAGCTTCCAAGAGACAGACAACAAATCCTCAGATTAGAGAGAAACAGATAAGAGACAATGCAGCAAACTGCTAAGTTATAATTGTTGTAGGACAGCACTTGGCAACCCCATTTTTCTAAATTACAGTGTAAATCACTTATTTTTCCCTACATCATATGCAATACAAAAGGGATATTGCCTCTATCTTCTTAATAAACAGGACATGATATCCTTTCACGCGCAAAGCTCACATGAGATTTGGTAACCGAACAAAAGCTTTTTCAAGTCCTACCTCCAGGAATTAAGTTGCTAAACTTCTCCCTGGATTTAGATAAACAATGTTAGATTCTGCCTTTGTCCAATAGGATGCAAATATCACACATGCTCAGAAACAGAATTACCAAAAGGTGACTATCTAATAACTTTTTCTTACCCTACTAATAGGTTTTCCTAGGCTCTTCAGTACTTCAGGATTCCTGTCTTAATAAAAAGATTCTTCTTCATAATTCAGATTTTCAGCAGAATTTGATTTCCGGACATACGATTCAGAGGGAATTATACTATATGCAGAATCCTTTGACAATACAGCATGGATCTTGCTTGCTCTTCGTGATGGAAAGATTGAAATTCAGTTCAAGAATGAATTTGGAACAAAAGTTACCAGTGGAGGAAAAGCCATTAATGATGGCCTGTGGCATATTGTAAGTTGGATTTACCTCTCTTTCCCTTCCTTTAATCCCCTAATGGAACCATACCATATGCAGAATTTAAGCAACAATTCTGGAGGCTTAAAGTGATGTTCCCAAATCACAGATTAGAAAAAAATAACCAAGAAATGTGCAGAGATGCCCTTCCTCTGGGAATTGGTGGCACCTATTTATCATCACTGGTAAAAAGAGTATTAACGCTAGCTATCAACATAGAATCATAGAATTGCTCAGGTTGGAAATGACCTTCAAGATCATCAAGTCCAAACACAACCTAACCATACTACCCTAACTCTAACAACCTTCCACTAAATCATGTCCCTGAGCACCACGTCCAAACTGTTTTCAAACACATCCAGGGATGGTGACTCAGCCACTTCCCTGGGGAGCCTATTCCAGTGCTTAACAACCCTTTCTGTAAAGAAGTGTTTCCTGATACCCAACCTAAACTTACCCTGGCACAGCTTGAGGCCATTTCCCCTTGTTCTGTCACCTGTCAGAAGAAACCAACCCTGCTCTTGCTGTAAGCACCTTTCAGATATTGGAAGAGAGCAGTAAGTTCTCCCCTCAGACTCCCCTTCCCCGGACTGGACAGTCCCAGTTCCTTCAGTCGCTCCTCGTAGGAATTCTTTGTAATCATGCGAAAGGAAGCAGTAGATTATTAGAAAGTGTGATTGCAGGGTGAACTCCACAGTAATAAAACACTTTGCCTAATTTACTTTCAGTAAACCAGCAGTTCAGCTTGTTCTTCAAGCTTGCACACCTAAGATAAAAGGCTTCGCTCAGTTATACCATCTGTAATTGACACCACATTGTTAACACTAACTTGTTTTTAGAGAGTGAGACAAGAGAACCTAGAATTCTGCATAGACTTGTTTCAGTTCAGTACAACTTGCTTAAGATTAAAATTCTACTTTGATGCCTAACAATAGCAGGAGCTGAACCTGTCCTGTTTGTGTTCTGTTTGGAGACTCAATCCTCTGTACCAGGTTACAGTGCAATGGAGAACTGTATGCCAAAGGTAGAAATTGTACAGTTGTAGAAGTCAGCATCTTGCAAGTTCTATAGAGCATGCAGCAAACTAATCAGCTGTGTAGGTATTCTTGTGGGTAGGATGGGAGTAAAAAAAGATCATCTTCCTATGGGATGTCCATGGATATGAACAGTTGTGATGATCCAAGTTTAAATATGCTATAAAATACTGAATGGATTAACACTATTTTACAAGCCAGATATTTAGAGATATAAAAATAATGCTTCATACAGGTATATGTAATTAGCATTTAGAAATATCCTACTTGTTTGTGTGTGCATATTTAAATATTTACATTTCATTCTAGATATCAGTTGAAGAACTAGAAAACAGCATCAGTGTAAAAATAGCTAAAGAAGCAGTGATGAATATTAACAGCCCAGGAACGCTCTTTAAGCAATCACATGGTTTCTTGGAAACTAAGGTGTACATTGCAGGATTACCTGACAAAGTTGGTGACACTCTCATTAAACAGGTAATTAAAAAAAGTAATGCTGATTAAGACTTATTACTTTTTGTATTTTTTCCTTTGCAGTCACATAGGAAAGAGTAGCAGCTTGGAATCCATTTAGAAAATGAGAATTGGGTTATTAACCACTGTTTTGAAAGTAAACGTGCAGAGAACTTTGCAGTCTATCCTCTGGTTTCAGTTATAAAAACACAGTGTTTAAGGCCTGATCCCTTAGGATTCTGTACCTAATTTTTTTAAGATATCTTTAAGATTCCCTAAATCACCTAAATCTTCTGCTGCGTGAATATTTTGGAGTGACACACATTTATGGTGCTAGCTTCTGCTATGCCCTGAATGGGTACAGATATCACTGTGCAGGTAGCACAATGAGCTTTCATTTCTATTAGGTTCTTTAATCGTCCAGGTTAGACACTGCCAATGATTCACTCAGTCTTCCATTCCTAGCTGCTCTGCTTGTTGATGAGGGTGTACACAACCAAATTGCTTCAGCTATCTGCTTCTGAGTCCAAGAGCCCTCAAACTGAGGGTTAACAGAGAAGCAAAAAAGAACTGTACATCAGAGGCTACACTTTTTTTTTCTTTTCAATTTTTTTTTTTTTTTTGCTCAAAAGCAAAGTAGAGAGAAAAAATAGGAAGCAATACAACATCTCCTTGCCTAATAGAAATTAATTACAGATTTTTTTTTTTATGCTTTCATACAAGTAGAAGACTAGAGAAACAAGAAACAGTGCTACTGTCATTGTCCTTCAGATACAGAAAAGCTAGATTCTATAAAAGTAATCTAAGCAAAAGAACAGCATGAGCTTTAAAAATCAAAGCTGTCTTTTTGGAAATATTAAACCAGGATAACTTATTGAAGGCTGAGGTACTAAATGCATGCCATTTGTTTTCTCTCAAGTTCTCAAGTTTTTCTTAAGTTCTGTAACCTATAGCATTGATAAGGCCATTATTGGCTCTACGTTGACTTTTAAATAAATTTGAATTTACACCCCTAGTGCTGTAATTCTTCTATAGATTAACCCTCGGCTGGATGGGTGCATTCGTGCCTGGAACCTGATGAATCAAGGACATTCAGGTGTAAAAGAAGTTATTCAAGAAAAGCAAAGTAAACACTGTTTAGTAACAGTTGAAAGAGGATCATTCTACCCTGGCACTGGCATGGCACAGTTTGATATAAACTATAGTAAGTATTTTTCTGTCTGTTCTTATACTTTTTGCTGGACTGTTGATGGAGGTGATGAATTGGAAAGGAAAAAGAAAACAAAAACAATACTAAGCTATGTGCCACTGCATCTGGTCGTGATTCCAGTATTTTTTTTGTGAAATATGTTTGAATGAGGGTTTTTGATCCCATTGATGTCATCAGTTTAATTTCTGAAACATTTTAGGTTAGGAAGCATATTCTTCATTTGTAAAAAATGGGCGCTAACTCTTATTAGATCTAATTCTGCTCTGTCAGCCCGTGGACAGACCTATAATATCATTGACAGAGAAAGTATATTGGGGGTGTGGAAAAGGATCACTATAGTTTTGTTTATATAATTCATCTCTTAAATGAACATCATGTTTGAGTGCCTATCTTGCTCCTCCTGAACCCAAAACTTTATTGCCTGACTTCCTGCCCTAATTTCAAGTTTTGCAACTCAGGATCACCCACTGTACTCTCCAGTTCCTGAAGTGAAATACTTCTAGTATCATCGCAAATCTTGTTGTCATTGCATCTTCATATCTCAGGTGCTATCCTATCCTTAATCCCCCTTCTGATCCCCAGTCCTTTTCATCCTAGGACTTGCTATTCCTTCTGAGGACTTTTATTTATATCCCTGGCCCACTTCAGAAGATTTCTCCAGCTTCTTATATCATGTTTCCAACCAACTGAATATGAGTGATTCTTAAGCCACTGAAGGTTCCTCTGCTTCGTTCCCATTCATTCACATCATGCTGACTCCTGACTTTTTTTTTATGTGGGGCTGCTGCTATGCATTCACTCTCTCCACTCCCCATTCAGTTCCCAGCCCCATACCACCCTCCTCAAATTCAAGTGGCTGCCCACAGCTACCTCTGCCTTCCCACAGGCTGTTATAGCCCACTGCTTCCACTCACACATTCCTTTGTGTAGGGATCTGACCTCATTTCATGTTGTAGAATTTCTGCTTCCTGAAGAAACTACAAGGAATCAACTTAGATGTTACTGGGGAAAGGGAGGTTAGATACTGAAAGTTACAAAAGATGACAAATAGCTCTTTAAACAATTTTTGTATTAGCTTCACTGTGAATACATCATATTAAATTATATTCACACCATCTGCACATTTGTTTTACCCATCTGTGTATTCCCATTTTAATAGCAGAATGATTTCGGAATGTAAAAATGTGTCAGAACTGCCAATCTTCTACTCAGCGGCAGTAATTGATGAGTTAAGTAGTTTTTTAGATTTGATCTTAAATTGACCTATAATAAATGCAGCACCTGTTCCACGTTAGAACAGAGAAAACAGCATTCAAAAAGTCCAAAGTCCTGAAAGAACACAATAGCAAAGATGCAGAATTTGAGTCGGTTGTTTTGGTAGTTAAGATTAGACTTGCAGTTCTTTCTAGAAGTTCCAAAATACACTTTTTCTGGATATTAGTATTAATTTTTCCACAGTAGGAAAACAGATTAAGTACTAATTTTTTTAAAGACGGTATTAATTTTTCATTAGCAGGTAAACTAATTAACTTCAATCTTTTTTTTTCAAAACAGATAATCTTGACAGTGCTGAAGACTGGATAATAAACGTGACTATGACTATTCGCCCATCCACAGACACTGGTGTTATGTTTGCCTTGGTTTCTAATGACACAGTGCCTCTTGCTTTGTCCATAGTGGACTCTAACTCTTCTGACTCACAGGTGATCTTACAGTTCTAGCAGCTGGAACATCAACTCACATGAATGACAACTCTCATCTTTGTTTCACTTAACTTGCTACTCATTTGTGAAAAAAGTCAAGCTAAAAAGAAATTGCTTACACGCAGTGGAGGTGGAAGGCTGAATTAATATTTTGCTAAGCGCTTACATCATATTTTGATGTGCAGAAAGTGAATTATTATTTGTGATTGCTACAGCAGGGACAAAGCAGAAGAGGGAGTATGGCAGAGGTTGAGTTGTGATATTATAGCAATGATAATATGTTAGTTTCAATTTATAAACAGATGTTTTTGCTCGTTCATACATCTGCCTGAAATGAGAGCACATAAGGAGAACTAGGTTACCTTTGAAGCTGTAGCAGTACCCCCCTTTGACTTTAAGAGAAACAGGATTTCACCGCAGAACCACAACCGAAGAGTTTTTACAGTGCATGTTCTCACTTATAAATTTCAGAATATAAGTGAATGGCTTTGTTTACAAAGGTGATGCAGCTATCAACTTCAGTATATTTTCCAGCTTAAGATACAACTTTTTAAAACATCTCTCGTATTCCTTTTCTTTCTACTTCCTGATGTAAAACGTATCAAAATTAAGTATAATTGTGTGTTAAAGTTACACATGGCATATTTTGTGACTTTATATTCTCCTGTTTAGGAAATCATTGTGACTATTGGAAACATCACTGTGGCACATCTGGAATCAAAGAAGCTATGTACACCCAGGAAAGTGCAAGTTGGACTTCTGGTAACCAAACAGCAACTTCAACTGTCTGTTGATTCGCGCACGGACCAAAGCAATTCAGAGCAACTGTCTGTCCTGGATCAAGCAATGATGACAAATGTTGTCACCTACTTAGGTGGCCTTCCAGGTGAGTTATATTTCTTTCCATTCATTTGTTCTTTTGTACAAGCCTAGTTATGTTCAGCCTTTCCCAAGCTATACGCAAGAAACTCTTTACCCTTCTCATCTCCCACATTCTTCTTCTTTCACACAGTCTATGCAGCTTTTGAAGGAGCTCAGTTTTCAATAGGAGCATCATTAGGTCCATTAAGAGGCATGAGTCTCTCTCAAGAGGTTTGAATTTGTAATTTTTTTTTTTCTTTTTAAGCTGGGAAGGAATAAGCATAGTATTTTCTGAAATGCCACCAGTGGGCACAGTATAGGAATTTCATCAAGTATATAAGAAAACAAACATTTATGAATAAATTGTCAGAAATGCAGAAGTTGGGAATACTGTTTCAACAACTAGGCTCTAGGCAACAGTTGACTGACAGTCTTTGTGAGATGGAAAATTCACTGAAATAGCAAATAACACTTCGCTTAAAATAAGCTACAAGTGAATCCTCGGTGTTTAAACATGCACAAACATAATTTTGTACATGAAGTATACACATGCATATTAGTACAGTAGTTTGATTTCAGAATGAATCGTGCAGAAAAACAGCATTGCCACACACAATGATTTTTCAAAGCCCGAGATCCCCAAACTTAAAAATTGGTAGAGGAAAAAGACCACGGTTACAAAGTTAAGTTACTAACAGGAGAGCCTTTTGATATCCTCTGTTAAAGGTATTTTAGGAAGAGCAAGTCACAATTCCTACAGAAAGCCTTAAAATCCTTATAAACGTAGTCTTCAATTGACATCCACGTTACATGTAGGCTGCAGTGTCAAAGCACTGCCGCAGATAAAGCCAACCTTTATCTGCAGTGTGTTTCTTCCAAAGGAGAAAAAGTACACATGAGCAGAAGGAGGCGAGAAACTGTGTATCCTATGGAGATGATCTTTTTAGGCATTTTTCAAGGTAGCACATGCTGGGGAAGCTGGAATCATGATTCCACCCTCTAGACTTACTTGGCAGAATACAAGCAAAATTGGGCAGCACTGCAGCCCCAGTCCACAGTTGTTTGAAGTGATAGTTGCCTCTGCTTGGATGCATCTTTATACAGCAGTAGTAGAGGATATAAAAAAAAAAAATTAACTATATGTGATAATCTCTCCTCTAATTTTGTTTTTGAATGGGTATACCACATCTTGTAATCCAGCTAACCAGACAAGTTCCATTCATATAGAATATGTAGAATGAGAATAGGCTAAGGGTGCAGTGCTGTCAGACAGCACTTCAGGTAGATGTTTTTGTAATGCCTGCAGACTTTTCAAAGCGAGATGAAGTCTGTATTTTCTTAGTAGATGCAAGTTAGTAGGTTAACAGAACCATAGTACCTTGAATACAATTCTTGTCATTTCATAGTCTTCTTCATGTTTGTGATATCTTTGACTCTTCCTAGTACACTGCCAACACCGAGGCCTTAAGAGTTAAGACCTTAGCTGAAGTCAAGCATCCTAAAGAGATAAGAATATGAGTACATATTGTATTCTGAGGCCTCACAGCAGTTCTTGCTTGATCCTGTGCCTAACATATTGAACGCTGGAAGCACATCAGTGATCTGATGCTAAGAAAGCTAAATGAGCAACAGATAAAGTGGGTCTCTCACAGAGATTTCACATGGAAGAAGTAGTAAGGAAGCAATAAAATGTATGCAGTTCCCAGGGGTCCCCTATTTGAGAACGTGCAGATTTTAATCCAGAATAACTTTCTGGCAAGAGTAAGATTGTTCTTTCCGTGACCTCTAAACCTATAAGCATCTGTTTATAGGTCAGGAGAAAAACAGTGGGCTCCACAACACACAGTACTAGTTCATTGTAGTTAAGTGTTTCTCATAGCAGCATTTCCTGCATTTCGTATAATTTTCTGGTTTCTGGTTGGAAGAACACTTAACATGCATATTTCAAATTGTATCGACCCTTCTCAGCTTTGCTGACTTTATCTCAAGGAATCTTAAACAGAAGGGAGAAGAACTTATATGTTTCCTGCCAAAGTGCTGTTTTCTCCCATGGATGACTAATGGAGGCAGAATGGAGTGTTCCCCATGATTTTGCTAATTTGAAAAAATACATCAGACATTGCATGCCTTGGCCTAATAAATTGAATGTGTTTCTGTGCAGATGTTCCTCTGGGTGCTACGTTAGTAACTGCTTTCTATAACGGCTGCATGGAGGTGAAGGTCAACAGCAGACAGCTGGATCTGGATGAAGCCATTTTGAAACACAACTCCATCAGATCTCACTCGTGCCCATTGATTATGGAGTAACCATTCAATTCTTAATTTAACTTTTTTCCTTTCAGATATAATTTGCATAATTAGTCTCATGTCATAATGAAGCCTGTACTATTTTATTCAAGATGTGCCAGGAAAACAATCAACAGCATGTTTTTCCTCCCTTTTACATAGAATGTGGGTGAAAAAATTCCCTCTCTTTTCAGCTCTATAGAGACAATCAAGATCAAAATTCTGCACTATTTTTTTTATTCATATCAGTGATAAAGCTTAATTTATCTTCCATGCTCAGACTACGCCCTTCACGTATTTAGTTCAGAAAGAGAAATTTTACAACTTTTTTTTCTTATATCAGCACAAAGTTAGAAGTTGCAAATGTTAGCAGTGTATTTGAATGCAGACAAAACCATTCTCGTTAAGCTTTTTCAAATATAACATGCAAAGAGAAATCTCTACAGGTTTCCTAGTACATGACTTCAGTAAAAGAGAAAATGCCCTGGAATCCAGAGCCCAAGCTGTTTGTGGGTATGTTTACATATTTGTACCAGTGTTGGTAAAGCAACTTCCAAACTATTTTGTGTTGTTTGTTTTTTGGTTTTTTTTAAACATAGTTCATCTTTGCAAAGTAGCTCATTATATTGTACCAACTTTAATTCTTCTATTTTAGGAGCCCAACCTTAGAGTGTTCTGGATTAGATCAGGTAATTTACTTCTAAAGTGGATTAAAATACAGGCAAGGCAATTTTAGAAAACAGAAAACTGCATGAATGAAGGAGCTCTGGTCTTCATCATGGGGGAGCAGACTGGAATTTCCTAAGTAACGCTGAGAACTTCCAGCAAATCGTTATTCAATTTATGACAAATTCGGCACTCCTCAATATAAGCACCCTCTATGGTCCATCATAAATTCCCTTCAATTTTGTCAGCCTTGCATTCACAGAGCCCCAAGAAGAGATTTATTTGCAAGCCCTAATACAGTTGTTTCTGACCTACTTGAAAGTCTAGATTTTACTAGTAATACCAAAGTGTAAAGCCACGTTCTGCTCAGCCAAGTTTAACAGAACAGGTGATTAGAAGAGTACTGTTTTCCTCATGTTTTAATTTCAATTGTTTCTGGTATTTCTTTCACACTCTCAGTGTTCTTTCTGCTTCTAGCCTCATTTTCACACAACCAGAAGCCTCTCCATGCAGCTCACCTATAGCTTTGTTAACCCGAAAACAAATAAATTGCAAGAGAATTGCTGTAAGCAATGAGTATATACTCCCATCCATCACCAGGAGAGACATCTGTCAGATTTTTAGACCCAGAGTTTGCATTCTTTGCTCGAGACAATGAAGTGGAAATGCATGTACAGAAGGATGGATTGTGACAGTATTCATTTTGAGGATTGTCTTTTTCCAGAGTTGCTCCCAGTGACATTAGTGAGGTTTCTTTCACAGTTGAGCACGAACATTAGTGCATCATACTACAGAACCTGAGCCCATCTTTCAACATTACTGCTTTGTCTGAGGTTATTGTTAACATGGCTTCCCACTTGCGTCCTCACATATAACACATTGTGTGCTCTGACTTTTACACCAGCCAGCCTCAGAACGGCCTCTGAGTCTGTCCGGCACTGATTTGTATGCAGCTGCTTATCAGCAAGAATTCCATACATCTGACACCCAGGGGCTAATTGCCAGTGAACTACAGGCTCAATTTGCTAGGAACACATGCAAAAAAGCCCTTTCATTTCTCCAGGTTTCACGAGAGGGAAATCACTGCAGGAAAGCATCCCCCCCCTTGCTCTCCTCCCATCCCAAGAAACACATGCTTTCTTTGGGCCTAGTAACTACTGAAATAAGCATTGAAATAACCATTGAATTCTGGAAAGCCCTTGGCCAGCCTCTGCCTTGTACAAGCACACAGAGAAATAGAGGGGAAACACAGTCAAGTGTCAGCAGTACTACAAACTCTTATATCAACCTGTGTGAACAGCAGGAG
>PPHD01020736.1:0-13531 GCA_002909625.1 Bambusicola thoracicus | reverse complement strand
TGGATGGATGGATGGATAAGGCTGTGTGTCTGCTGCATCCCTGGCGGGGATGTCAGTCCATGCAGGACTGACAGACAGGAACGTGACACTACAGTGCCACCACTTCCCAGGCACGTTCCGTGCCTTAGGGTTGGCTGCACCAACCCTGGGAGAGGGAGAATGTCTGTAAGGAAAATATTTTCGAAATTAACTGCTAAAAGCAAAACTTTTGAAGTGAGAAGACCAACACACACAGTGCCCATATGGAGGAGAGTGAAGGGAAAGCAGCGCAGATACCCAATTATTTGCTGCAACCTGCTCATTACAGCATGTCATAGAAATTCTCTTCAGCTGCTCATGCAGCGCTTGCTTATGAACCCAGTGTTCCAAGAAGTGCTTCAACATTACAACTGGACATCCTCAGCCCAGACTTCCATATCTCAGTGACAGCCCAGTGCCACCACACCACGCTAGGGAGGAACTGGACCTGCCAATATTCAAAACTGTGTGCTGAGAATGCCACAGCCAGGAAAACCAGCACGTGTTTCCTATAGGAAAAGCATTTCCGAAGATGTTCTCACCTGAAATACCAGGAAAGCCTGATATTTCTGAGCATCTCCCAAAAGAAAATCAGTCTGCTTCTTTTCTAGTTTAGGATTAACTCGTGTTCATCATTTGTACCACTGTTATTACACCTACAGTGATTCATTCCACAGCACCAGGAGTAGTTCATAACATGACACGAAAGCTTAACGCTTCTATTACTGCATATTTTCTTATTTTTAAATTCTTCAAGAGCAGCTGCTACCTAAGCCTGGGTTGGAACTCCTTATCTCCTTTCCTGGATCAAAGGAATGACTGTGGAAACAGAACTGGTGTGATACCCAGACCAAAGCCTGTGCTGCTCATGCTGTCGGGGAAGTGTTTGACACTTGTGTTAAAGCATCAGACTATTTCATTACAGCCTCAGCCAGAGACGCTTGGATGACAGGAGATGCTTGGATCAATCAGCATCCAGAAACGGCCTCCCCTTATGATTAAAAACATTAAATAATAAGCTGGTTTCGGATGGAGCTTCCAGCAGGGCTGCAGAGCGTTGTAGGTGCGGATGTGTAATGAAGCAGAGTAGTAATGAGGGATGGCACATAACTAAAAGCCAGGAAAACAGAATTTGGAAGGCCTGGGGACAGCCAAGAGGATGAGAAGCCACTCATGGAGCCAGAAGGAGGTTGGCAAAGCCCCAGGGGAGCCCTGGGAAGTAGCAAAGGAGCCTGCAGCAAGCTGGCTCACATCCCGAGAGGCTCAGCACACACATATAGCACTTTTTCACTTGGAGCAGACACCAATAATTTGCAAAATTGAGTTAGAAAGGAAGATCTCAGGTGCCATCAGCTCCATCTCCCACTGATGAGGCCATGTAAGAGCTTTGGTGGTCAGAGATGGGATGGAGACATAAGACCAGGGATGGTGATGTGGAACAGGGAATAGGGACGTGGGACCTGGGTTACCCAGAGGCAGTGCCACTGTCCCCATCCATTGCTGTCCCACTGAGCTACACCAAAGATGGGGACCTCAATACATCCAGGACATGGGATCTTCTCAATGGACATGCTCGTCCATGTGCAACCAGACCTGGACGCAGATACCACTCATGGAAGTGATGAGGAGAAGCCTGCCTGGTTCCAGGTGTGCAGGAGGAACCTTGCGAGACAACGTCCCCATGTCACTGCTGCCACCACAACGCCACCAGGGCCATCGACCCCAGTCTGGCTGCGAGCTACACACCGAGCAAACACCGCCTTTAATTGGCTAATTGCACATCGCCTTCCAGCACGCTCACTGCCGATTTTCTCCAGCTCTTTGGCTCACACCCAGGACTGGCAGCATGTATTCCTCAGGCTCAACCACGCAGAACTTAGGCAAGGAGGGAGCAGGGAGCAGCCCGGCGCATCGATCTCCCCGCGGTAACATCATATTGCTCAGCTTCACATACCCGGCGATCACGAATCCTTTGGCCGTGGGGTTATAAAGCATTCTCTAAAACATGAGAAAAAGATTAAGCCTGCTTATAGTTAATAATATACTGTACACTGTCTGTCAAGCTGGCTGTTTGCTATTGAGAGCCTACTATTAGACGCTTATTTAAAAGGCCTTTCAAGGCTTCTGAAGAAAGTGCAGTTATGCATTTTTTTTTTTTTTTCTGGCAAGAACTACTGTAGATAAACATCAATTCACTCCTGCGGATCACAGTCGCAGTAAATAAATTTTTCAGGAAGCTAAGTTCCATACAAAGGCTTCGCAAAGCTCCCATTTCACACAACATCAATGTTTGGCCTCTGAGAAATAAAAGCTCTAAGGTTGCTTTATCCGAAGCTAAATTATCAATTGTAGCTGCTTAAAAATAAAATAAAATAGGGCACTGCAATGAGAAACCAGCGCAGACGACGGGAAGCCAACGACGTCGTTCCTAAACAGCTCAGAGACAAAATGGGGAAAGGTGGTGGTTCTGCTGCAAATTGCTCTCGTCCCTCTGCAAAGGAATCTGCAGCCCCAAACTTTTCAGTGCTGCGTGCCTCAGCCGTGCAGCAGGAGGCACTCAGCACACTGCAGGTACGTGCAGCAGGCAGCTCGCACTGTGCTCCTTAATGGCTTCTTCAAGTAGCAGGCTGGGATTATCCACTATAAAAGTATTCGTTACCAAAAAAACCTCCACGTCAGCTAACAGCAAAGCGGCTCCGCGGGAAGGCATGAGGCAGGAACACAGCATCTCGCACCCTGCCCTGCATCCCACATCTTGCTTCTATTCTGCATCCCGTCCTGCATCCCACACCCCATCCCACATCCCATCCCATATCCCACAGTGGGATGCGGCTGTGCCACACGTGCCCCATGCCAGCACAGGGACTCAGCGCTGTCGGAGCCAGCAGAGTGCTAGGACTCAGGCTGCCCCATCTGCTCCGTACTGGAGGGATGCTGGGCTCTGTTATTGTTTAATTATCAGCCGAACGCGAAGGAAAAATACAGAACCCTCTAGGTTACGTATGGCGGGGGGAAGGGATAGAGAAGGAAAAGATGACTTCTGCCAAAATGCAACCCTTGTCATCCTAACACACTCAAATACCTCAAACCGTAGGAGCCTCACACCTGGAAGAATGCCTTCAAAATCCCAGGAGAAGGAGATCTGATGACGTGCTGCTCCCAGTGACTCCATCCCAAATTAGCGCAGCCTCCGCCTGCTGCCTGCCAGCCTGGGGCTGTCCTGGGCACGGGTTCACAGACCTGAATTCACCTGTTATTCTCTTAAATCCCAACTGAAGGGGCAAGGCGGCATTTCTGACCTCATTGCTTCCCTTCCCAGGAGGACCCCAGCACTGCATTGGTGGAGTGACCCCTGTCCGAGCAGTGCCCAAAGCCAGGCACTGATCCACTGTTTGTGCACTTCCTCTGCCGTGACACACAACGGCAATTTGGAGAGTTAATGAGTTACCAGAGGAGCCGATGCCTTCCTCAGGCATCAACCAGGGGCCGTCCCCATTACCTGACACATGGGATCACCTCTGAGCCTTTGAGCACCAGCCCTTAGAAACAGAACCCAGCTCAGCTGACCCCATACTCTTTGTGAAAGCACTGGCTTCAAACTAAAAGACGGGAGATTTAGACTGGATATAAGGAAGCTTTTACACTGAGGGCAGTGAGGCACTGCACAGGGTGCCCAGAGAGGTGGTGGTGCCCCATCCCTGCAGACAGCCACAGTCAGGGGACAGGGCTGTGAGCACTGCTGGAGCTGTGGGTGTCCCTGTGCACTGCAGGCAGTGGGAACAGACAGCCTTCGGGGGTCCCTTCTGACCCATACGGTTTTATAACTCTATAATTTTCCTTTAAATCCTCTTCAGAAAATAACCAGTGGATGCTCAACAGATGAGCACGCTCTCCATCACTAAAATAAACTTAATTTGGAAATCAGGACCTTGTGACACCCATTGCTCTCCTGAAAATAAAACCGCCAGGGATGATGCAAAACGCATATTTAACCTCCTGACGTTGCTCATGTTTTTAGCAGATGCCCATCCATCACCTGTCTCATTGGCACCAGGATGGGACCCAGGGCCCTACTGCCCAAGAGGCAACTCTTGCAAGCAAGAAAAGCAAAAAAAAAAAAAAAAAACAACTAGAAAAGCAAAAGAAATGCTGCCACAAGCCCCCATGGTACTGTGATCTTAATTGATCCTTGGCAAGAGGGAAAATATTTATTTAGGTGAAGGAGACTGCCAGAAGGCATGCGTTTTAAAAGTAAAACTGCAGAGCACCCAGGGCAAGCCATGCAAATTACCTCTAGAGCCAACTTATCTGCATCAATACCTGCCAGCAACTGGGCTCCACGAGTGATCCATCAGCGCCCGCCCAATAACCGCAAAGCGATCTTTAATCCGGTGACACTGTTTGCAAAGTTCTATTTATGAGACTTTTACCCTTTCTGTTATTAAAGAAGAGTGAGGGAAGGAAGGAGGTGGGAGCTGGGTTTTCAGGGAGTCCCACTATGCTGGTTGTTAGCGATTGCTTCGGGCCGAAATTCTGACACACCAGCTCCTACTTATGGGAAAATTTATTTTACGCCTGCTTTTACAAGAAGAGATGTGCGTAGGTATTAGGATGTGATGCAGCACATTGGGTTTGGGATGCCTGCTGTGCCTCGGGCACTAAAAAAAATAATGACAAAAACATCATCCCCACTCAGAAATTAACCTGGAGTGGGAATTCAGCTCTTTTGGGAATTAAAGATGATGGTGAAATTGGCCGAGTTACTCACATTGAAGCTTTGCTCATGCGCAGGATTCTGGCTGGAGACCTTCCTGCTTTGGGTCAGGGCTTGGGGTGGGTAACCACCAGTCCATGGGAAGCCCATCGGCAAGGAAGTGTTCTCGCATCAATAGCAACAGATCTCTAAATCCAGGTATCCCTTAAGCACTTACGGATTTACAGAGGTGCGCGGTTGGGTCTGGCACCCATCGCGATGCTGCGGAGCCACGAGCAATTTCTCCTGGGGGAAATGGGGCCAGGGGGCCAAGGATTTGCGTATGGGTAAAAACAAACAATCCTGTAAATAAAGAGCACCTCCACTCTGTCTCCACAATGCTACTCTTATTGAGTGAGTCAGATGTTCTGCTGATTAAAAATTGATCCATTTCAAAATCTAATCAACAGAATAGGATTCTTTCATATGTTATCAAGGCAGCTGCTGACAACAAAAACCAAACCTGTTATTAACCCATGAACCCCAATGACCTGAACCTGGCTGGGCTCTGGAACCGTAAATTATTCAGTAGTCCAAGAGCAATCCCGTAAGCCTGATGAATTTACGCCCTGACTGGAGCCTTTGTGGGTTAAAGCCAATATCCCACCCCATGGGTCTCTGGGGACGCGGTTCACGACACGCTGCCATTCTGTGTCATGCCTGTGAATACATTACCAGTGTCTGCTTGGCTTCACCTTTCAAATGTCTGCTTCTTTGCTTTCTTTCTTTCTTTCTTTCTTTTTTTTTTTAATGACTTTTGGGATCCACATGGAACTGGAAGGGTGTCGCAGCAGCACTACACGAGGCTGCAAGCCCAAGCACTGCTGAGGTGCACACACGGTCGGGGCTTGGCACAACTCTCTGCATTTAAGCAAAATTTCAAGAAATAACAAAGACGTTTTGCATCCCTGCTCTGCTTTTTGGGCTGGCAATGCCACTTGGCTGTCTGCATACCTCCTGCAATGCTTTCTGGAGCAAAGACCCCCCCTGCAGCACTGCTGCACATTTTGTTTTCCACTCCCACACCAGCAAGGTCCCAACCCTCAGCTTTAACCAGAACGGCGCCGTGTAAACCAAGCTGCAAGACGGCAATTCTTCCCTTAAATACTAATATATTTATAAGTTCAATGGTTCTTTGACCTCTCCTTAAAGCCCAAATAACCCTGGGGAGCCCTCTTGGAACTGCCGCTATCGATCCCGTCTGGCAGCCATCTCACAGCCAGCATCACCCAGGGCTGCCCTGTGCCTCGGGCAGGACACGGAACCCATCCTGCCCCATGGGAAATTCCAAACCCACAAGAAAACCCCAGACCCCGTGCTTCCATGACCCACGCTCCAACAGTGCCTGCAGAATCATGGAACCATTAAGGTTGGAAAACAGCACTAACACCACCAAGTCCAACCCCAACCCATCCCCGCCAAGCCCACTAACCACGTCCCCAGGTGCCACATCCACACAGTTCTTGAACACCTCCAGACCTGCTGGACATGGGTGTTCCAATCCCATCTCAATAGGAGATGCTACAAAGCTGAATTTGCAGCTCTGCAGCCCCCAGTTACATTGTCCCTCCACAACCATTCCCAATATCATTTCTCTACACCGGGGCAGGCAGATCAGCTCCCTCCTCACCACCCCATAATCACACTTGTACGAAGCTGTTGCCGTACATAACGGAAAGAGAAAGCATCCTTGGAGAGCCCAACAATCAGACAATTTTTAAGATCATGGAGCATTAAACCATTCCCAGTAGGGTTTACTAATCAAACAGCCAAATCCTTCATAACCAACCAATCCCTATAGAGCAATTAAATCCTTCCCCTTTAAAACACTTGGCACACTGTCTGGGGACAAAAAGAAAAATTTGCAAAATTCATTTGATAAATTAACCAGGGAAAAGAAAGAAGTGAATCAAGCTTTGTTCTTTTCATTTTTTTTAATTATGGAATTCACAATGCCTGAATAATGTTTAATAAGAACTATGAAAATTCCTAACAGTATTACAACACAACACAAAAGAATTAACCTGGTTACCGTGAAAAATTGCATATTTAATTAAGAACAGAGAGTTCAAAACTATCCAGAGATTTCAAAAGTACCGTTGCCTAAGGGGCTAAATTACACGCTCGCAGTGCTGCTAACAGGGCTGGAGCGCGCAATCATTACCCAAGTGTCCCCATTAAGTGACAATGGGCAGATGACATCAAATTCATTTCAAAAGCAACAGGAACTGAAGCATTCACTTGGGTAGTGGAAGGGAAAGCGACTATCCTGCTGGTATAAACCAGACCCCTTGTTGATAAAGGCAATAATTAAAGAATAATGTTAATTAGCTGCTTCTATTTGAAGGAGTGCTGCGGTAGCGGGAGGCACAGCGGCCCCAGCTCCGCTGCTTCTGCAGCGCTCTGTGCTCACGCGGTGCGGAATGGCATGTGGCTCCTGGACAGACACAGCACTTCTGGGGTCAAAAAGTGGTGTTTTGGTGAACTCGGGGCCCTTGGGGAGATGGCAGAGCCACGGGGGCTGTGGGCGGGTGGTCGCCAAGAGCATTCCTCTGCAGGGCACCTGCATCCTGGCACCACCAGCACCCGTACCAACAGGGGAATGTACCAATGGGGATTTGAGTAATGCTCTTTCTTCAAACCCTACCTGGCCAACATGCTTCATGTTGGGTTTCAGCAGTGTTTTTTCTTCTAACCCTGCTCGGTCCATGGGCAGAAAGTTCCCAGTTTTTGGCCTCCATGGCTGGAAAGTCCCCAGCTTGCCCCCACCTGCCTCCATCTGTTAGCCAAGAAGTCAGGGGACGAACAGGGTAATGATTACCTGGCTCCCAGGGATGAAGCAATGTTTGCAAACCTCTCCATGATTAATAACGAAGAAACGCTCTCTGCAGCACTAACGCACAGCCTGGTCGCAGTGCTCCCCAGGCCCCGCTGAGCTGAGCAGCCGTGCTTACACTGCACATCACCAGCACCAGGTAATGCTTCACGATGTTCTCCTGACGGAGGAAAACAAAGGAAGCCTGAGGTCCTGACTTCAGCGTACAACTGCACCAGCGTTACCCAAGGCAACCGCAGCACGCTTGGAGCGGCTGACGCACGGCGCGGCTCCCACCGGAGTCGTATTTACATGGGGTTCCAATGGGTTATTTACTTTTCTAGAAATCCGTGTTGTGGGAGAAGCCACCAGCATGTGCACACCCACCAATTAATGCGAAAACAGCAGTGCGTTAGCAGCAAGTCACTGAAACCGCAGCTCCATCAATACCCCAGGGTCCTGTTGGAGCTTTGGGGAAATCATTGAGTGTTGCACCAAACTAGTAAAAAAAATAATAATTACGCAGCGAGGCCATATTAAAAAGCTCTGGAAGAAGTCCTCGGTGCGTGCATCTGTGCCAGCACTCGTGTGCATGGAACTGGGAAACTCAACTGAAAATCCACTGTGCCCCATGCATCCTCCCTATATGGCTGCTGTATGGGAACTGTTGAATCACGGCCTGAACCTCTGATTGACCACCTGAGGCGAGCGCTGAGTCAGCTGCAGGGGCACAGGTGAATGCAATCTCACCTGAGTGACCGGAAGGGGTGTAGCCATGCTCCACCCCTCCTAGACCCCATTTAAGGGCTGACTTCCTAGGAGGAAGGATCTCCAGATAGTGATCCTTCCTCTGGGAACCTCTCCATAAGCTCAGGACACAGGTAAGATCTTTATTTTGCTTATACTTTGTAACAGCATAATTTTCCTAATCCAATACCTGTTTGCCATACAGGCTGCGTTCCCATTGCGTGACCCCAAAACCTCAGTTCTCTGCCCATGAGCAGAGGAAGTGAGGCAGGAGAGTGCAGGGTGGCAATGGAGCGTGGCACGTGGATGCCACCAGGGTGTGGTTCCTCCTGCTTTGGTTTTGCTGTTGTTGCAGAATGTGCTGGGAACTGCAAAAAATGGGTGATTAAAGAGCACTCAGTGGTGGATGCTAACGCCACGAACACTAGGAATTGTTACAGAAGGGAAAAACTTTTTAATAAAGTCTGCAAGTATATATTCCTCCTTTATCAACCTCAAGATTTATTGACCTGAGAAGCCATATTGACTGAATAAATCTTGATAATGACCCCAGCAGAAGTCAATACCTGCTTATTATCTCCCAAGTTGGGGAATTACATCTTTCTATAATAGGAGCAGGATGGAACAAAATGTTCCAACCACCTTCCCAAAGCCTTGTGGGGGGGATGGATGAGCTCAGTGCAACTGTTCCAGGTAGAGGCAGCCCACACTGCGCTGCCCATTGCTCTCCATCTCAAGGAAAGCAGTGTTTGCCCACAACACTGTGTTGTGTTGAACCCGCATGAGTTTAATTCACAGCAAGGAGCAGGATGCTCCCATTGGTCTGGCTGTCCCACGGTGATGCCCTAAAATTCAAGTGCAATGGGACTGGCACATGGGGCAGCACAATGATCCAGGGAACGCTGCTTTCCTCTTGCTGGCAAAAAAGAGGAAAAGCATTGAATGTGTCAGCCCCAAAGCCACAAGCTCCCTTCCCAGCTGAGCCACGGCTCCTGCATTCAGAGCTGCTGTTTCTCTTGCCAACCGCTAAGTTTACATTCAGCAGAGAAAACAGGAGCAGTGGGACCGGAGCACACAACAATTATGCCTGCATTTTTATTTGAAGTCTCTGCAGACAGCAAGAAAAATTAACTGAAGGGAGCAGCTCCTGTGCCAACATATGGAGGGAGATGAATAGCTGGTTCTCCATGCTCCGCTGAGGTTATCTAGTTAAGCAAGCACCTCCTAAAGGACTCGCAGGCTGGGAGCGTGCTGTTTGCTTAATCTGGTCATAAATAATAATTCGGATCGCTGAGCGCTTTAACATTCAGCTCCACCTGCACGCGGGCTCAGAGCCACAACACCCACTCAGCAGCCCCACATATTGGGGGCATGGCAAACCTCAAAGCTCTCCTAGGCATCCCCATGGCCTCCATAAGCAGCCAGGAGGTCGCAGGGCTGCAAACCTTTGCTACCATCCCATGGGATCAAATTATATTTTCATCCCTGTCCCTATTTGCCTCTTGGTCACAATCTCTTTTTTTTTTATTCCCCCCTCTGAGGCCACAGAGACAATCCACTAAACTGGATCAGGAGGCCAGCGCATATATCTCTAATGGGCTGAAGCACGCACACAATTAATTAATGGATTTATTAATTAGGGAAGAAGTCACTCTTCGAGCTGGAATTGGGGTCACCAGTTTCTAAAGTGAGAGCTGCAGAGCTAAAGATAAACCCTCATTTTCTGCAGCTCTCTTCTTGTCTGGCAGCATCTCAATTATTCAGCCACAGGAAAAAACCCACATTACACTTCGGGAACTTCAGGGTCTGACTTTCAGCCGATCACAAAACCCAGCAGCAGGTATTGCAGAATGGAATTACAGTGACATCCAGACCACGGGGCCTCCAGCCACCAAGGTTTCCACAGGCCACACTGAGCTCTAGCTCCCCACTGGCAGTGGTGGGGGCATTCCAATGTACTGGCACAGCTGCCCAGGGAGGTGGTGGAGTGACTGTCCCTGGAGGTGTTCAGGAAACGTGGGGATGTGGCACTGAAGGATGTGGTTAGTGGGCATGGGGTGATGGGTTGGAGTTGGACTTGGTGGACCACCATCCCTACAGACATGTGGCTACAAAGCATAGCTGCAATATTAGACAGCAGAGAATCCACATGAAGGAGAGTCGTCTATAAACCCCCTGCTCACTGGAAACACGTCCAGAGGAGTACACACCTATTAGACAGCACGTAACCCAGCCACAAGACAGACATCTGCAGAGAACCTCTGTCATTTCTACTGCTCCAAAATTTGCATTCATTTCCTCAACGCTGCCCATGTCCCACCTGGACCCTTGGGCAGAAGTTGGAGCCACTGAAAAGCCCAAAACATATTCACAACTCAGTAATGGTGCAGGGTGGCCCGGAGGGCTCCCAGACTGCCCAGGAGAAATACCAACACTTATAGGGGATGGGCAGCATCGTCTCTGTTCCCACCATGGAACTCCATGGCTCATTCAATGCAGTTGGCCACCGTCACAACCACAGGGTGGTAGGGAAGAGTGGGGCTCCTGGACTCTACGATCCTAGTAGGACCCTTCCAACACAGGATATTCTGTGGTTCTGTGATTCTTCAGCCCACCTTCAGAGTCCCAAATTACGCAGGGTGAGGAGGGGAAGCCCCCCAAAACCTCCCAGGCTCCACTGGGGCGACTGTGCTGGGGGCTGTTCTGCAACAGCACTGCGAGTTTCCTCGTCCAGGCTGCAGGAATTAAGCTTCAACCAAGAGGACTGATAGCTTATTTACTGCTGTCATCTATATAAAGAAGAATTTTGACACATTGTTAAATGATAGCACATTTAGATAAGTCAAGCTGTCATATCATTTAATGGATGTCTAAACTCCCTCTGTAGCTGATATGTAAAATTTATGCACTTCAGAATATCATAAGGTTATAATATTTTAATCACATCCACATTCTTTTCCTCCTTCCCCAAACTCTGCAAACACGACGTCGGGCACCCAACTTTCTGCCCCAGTCTGCATGGGGTCAGCATCCTTGTACAGGGGGACACAGCCCCAATGCTGATCTGCATAATGCGATGTGGAGCCGTTGGTAAAAGATGGCTCTAATCGGTCTCTCTCCCCTCACTCGTGTGTTTTTTAGCCCAAATCAGCAGCTCGCAACTCTTCCTGTTTTCTTGCTGGTTTAGCATGGAATGAGTGAGAGCAGAACGGCACCGGGAACGGCGCTTGTAATCCATACAGCCCTAAACCCAACGTCGTAAAGCAGAAGCAAATTAAAGCACAGAGCAAAATAAAGGTATGAATCCCGTTATGACTATTATACACAAGAAAGCTGTAAAAAAATACTGCATTAGTAATGTACACAATAAAACAATCTCATAACCCGGTGAAATATGCCAGGTATTATCTTTGATAGAATTTTATCTCTTCTCATTTCCGAGCCTATTTGCTGTAAAAGGGCTCGATGCTGCTTCGATCAAAGTGCCGCCGCGCAGCACATTATCTGCGTGTTTTACATATGCCCACCATTCATCAGGGCTGCTCAAACTCCGCCGTTCCCGGCAAGCCCTAGGCCAGCTCAGCCCCACGCGTTAAAGCTCAAGAAATAAAGGCAACGAAGGAAAAAAAAGCTCTGAGAAGAAGAATAAATGGATTGTTTCCCTTCTTTTTTTTTCCTTTTCCTTTTTTAATAGAGGGCACCAGGCCAAGCTGGCACAAGGTCACCTTTCCCACTGTGATCCCACAGCGCTGCTGCCTGCCCACCACTCCGTGCCACCGCCGCTCCCCAGTGCCACCAGTGCCCGATGCCATCGCTCCCCATGGCCACTCATCCCCATGGCCATCGCTCCCCGTTGCCGCTGCTCCCGGGGGCTGCCAGCCACCTACCTACCCTCCACCCTGCAGAAAAGTCGCTGCCAATATTTACTATGAAATCAAGGTTCTGCACGCACCCAGGAAAAGTCATTAGCGTGATGTACCCGGGAATGCTTTCGTATCCTGAGCGCTCATCCCCCTAATCCCCTTCTGACCACAATGCCATAAATGAGCAGAGGTGGCCGTGCTACCTGCAGTACTTTTGGGGCCGGCGATCGAGGCCGTGGTGCATGATCTGTTTAAAAGCCAAAACGTATTAAATGCTGGAACTGTTGATACAGCACCGAAGCCTTGCAAAACCACATCTAAATTTGTTGACTCCCCCACGAAGCACGCCGCGATTTCAACTCCGTGATCTCCAGGAGGGATAAACCCTTTTAATATCCATGTAAATGAGCATTTCGGCTTTTGTGGCGGCTCCAGGTTGGGTTTCATCCCATTACGCGGCGTTCGCAGAGCCATTGTGTCGCTGCCCGGCTCTCCACGAGCTGCGCGCCCATGGAAGTCGCACATTGTCAACACTGCCGGTTTGTTCCCAGGTCATTAATGTTAACAAAGGACTCACCGTTAATTTCACAGCCCGATGGGGACGGTACGGGTGACCCGAGCGGGACCACAAAGGATCCCTCTGTTGGCGCTGTATCCATCACAAGGTGACAACCGGTGCTCCGAGAGAGCTCTCAGGACCGACTCAACCTCCCACCGCCAATTGGGTTCAGCGACATGCGGGGTTGCAAATGTGCGCGCTCCGATCCTCCCGACCCCAATAACAATGGGAGCGCAGGAGGGCTCCAGCCAACCCCGAACGCATCGCATCCTTCTCCCGCTCCGTTTCCTCTCTCCATCCCCGCTACCACCGCCGCCGCATCGCTCCCCGACAATCGGCAATGACAATTACCGGGTGAACACCGGCACTGCGCGGGGGTTGGGGAGGGGATCCCCCAAACTTAACGACGGGGCGGGCAGCGAACCCCGCCGCTCCCCGCAACTTCAGCGCCCCCCCTCCCCCCCACCCGCCCCCGGGGCTGTCACCTCGGGCGGCTCCATGCGCTGCTCCGTGCGAACAAAGAGCGGCGGAGGAACGGAACGGCGGCGTACCGGGGATCAATTTCTGATACCTATCGATGGCGAAGGGCGGGAGGAGGGAGGGAACGGCGAGCAGCGGGGGGGGAGGGCTGGAGGAGGGCCCCCCCTCCGCCGAACCCCCGCCGGGGTTGAGGCTCTGGGGGACCGCCGCGCCACCAACCTGGAGCCGGCGGACATCAAACCGCGTCCGATACCGGAGCATCGATCCCACGTCCGCCGCCATCTTTGGGGGGGGTG
>PPHD01020735.1:0-13531 GCA_002909625.1 Bambusicola thoracicus | reverse complement strand
ACTCCCTCCCAGCTTGGTGTTGTCTGCAAACTTACTGAGGGTGCACTCAATCCCCTCATCAAGATCATCAATGAAGATATTAAACAGAAGCGGCCCCAGAACTGAGCCCTGGGGGACACTGCTCGTGACCGGCTGCCAACTGGATTCAACTCCATTGACCATGACTCTTTGGGCCCGGCCATCCAGCTGGTGCTTCACCCAGCAGAGCATACACCCATCCAGACCATGGGCAGCATGTCACAAAAACACAGAAATGATAAGACTGGATGGAAGTATAAGGAAAATAACTACAGTTAATGGAGCTTTAAGCTTTGTTTTAAGAACAACTGTAACCATGCAAGTGTTCAAGTGAGAAAAAGGACAGCAGATAAATAAAGCCAGGGAATTTCATTGAGGCAGTCAGAACACCAGTTGACAGGAACTTCAGGGAAGAAAGTCTAAGAGAACAACCGACCAAAGTTAGCAATTCCATAAAATAAAATTAAGGAGAAAATAGAAATTAACTTAATATTGATGAGGGTTTTAAGTAGAGTAAAATACTATTTTAAAGACTAAATGCAAACCAAATTGCAACTAAAAGCAACATGAAGTGTAAGAAAATTTATATAGGATAACTGTAAGAATAACTGTAAGAAAAGCAAGAGAATTGTTGTTTTCTGAAAAGACTAATGTGATATTTTAGTCAAAATGGTAATGCTCTTTGTACCTGGTATGATGACAAGCACATGCTATTAAAATAGTTTACCGAAATTGCAGACTCTAGCTCCAGAAATGCAGTATTTTCATTAATGAAATGAACAATGAAAAAAATGATACCAATTTTGTAGTACTGAATTAAGGTAGATCAGTTTCTCTAAAAAGGTAGTTACATGTGCATTTATGCACGTGGGTTTGTGGGCAGTGTTTACTGTCAGTGGTGTTAAGAGTGAATCAGAAAGCCCAGCATATGTGCTACAAGCTCCCCTACATGCATTTTTTATTTGTTTTTGTCATGCTACTTAATTATATTTTGAGGAAAAACCTCTTACTTCCCTGCCCTCCTGCTGGAAGTTCCTACTCCTTTTTTTATTCCACTTTTATTAAAATACACCTTTTTTGATATACTAGGCATTCAAAGAAGCTGAAGAATTACTTAATTGGCCTTCAAAACCATGTTCTCATTTTGTTATTCACAAATCTGCAATAGCCTTGAAGTGACTAAGAAGTCATCTACTATTTTCACAAACCATGCCAATGATCTGACAGTGACCTAATCTAAATCTTTTGATAACAACAGTAGCTATAGATAACAAAACATTTGCTTTCATGTAAGATGTCCCTGAAAGTATTTGAAAATCTTGTTTTTAACAAAAACAGAAGCACACACTTCACCCCTGCTTTTACAGTCTGGGGAACTTCCTTTCATCCCACTATGGGCAGGGCAAAACTGGATATCCATAAAACTAGAAGTTGACCACCTCCAATTCCAATGTCATACTCCCTTAACATGAGAAGACATAGAATCGCAATTCCTGGAGTCCAAAAGACTAGATTTAAAAATATTAGTAGACAGGTTGAAAAGTTCTGAATGAGAAAGTTAAGAGTATATGCATTTTTTCTAACTTGACAAGCTGAGTCAAAAGACATCTATAGCTATGAATTTTGAAATGTGTAGTATGATATTTGATCCTGTAGTCCGCAAAAACAGCCTTATTGTATTTTTGCTACAAAATATAGTAATACTTTCTTTTTAAAACCAAAAGATCCCCAAAATCTTATAAATTATAAAAATTTTTGTTAGTGTAACGTAAAATCTGCAAACTAGATATTCAATGCTTGTATTTCTCCATATACCTCTCTAGTGCATAAATATATACGGTTAGATGTACCTGCGCAGTGAGAGTGTCAAGAGCAGCCAGAGCAGCTTCTAAATAAGGCATTGCTTGAGCTAAGTCAGCATCACATTCATCTTTGATGGCTCTGGCAGCCATAGCTTGCTCATTTGCCACTGCTTCATCAGCTTTCACAATTTCTTCAGTTTTGGCTACTTCTGAGGATTCTTTCTGAATTACCACCATCATCTCATCAACCTGCTTGCTAGCTTCCTGCAGCTGAGGCTGCAGGGCTTCCAGCTCAGACTGCATTGAGGCGACTTGGGATGTAGCAGAGTTCAGTTTCTCCAAGCCAACTTCGTATCTTCTTTTCATTTCCATCACCTTACTGAAAATAAATAGCACTTTATTATAAAAACATTTTATCGGTACTTGACCATTGCATTCACTAGGGCTCATTCCCCACATTTCTCAATACACGGAGTAATCAAATACTCTATCATGCTTGTTTTATTTTCTCAACAAATAATGAACATACCAGGAATTGCTTGAGCCATAGTTTTTAATTGCTCCACTATGTATATATAGAGATTGGTTTATAGATAAATCTATTATCACTTCAAGATAAGTGAGCAGTTATTAAGCTACTGCCAACAGAGTGGCAGGAGCTACAAAATCATGACAGAGCAGTTAAGAGAAAAGGAGAGAAGATGGAAAAGGTGAGGCTGGAATAGAATTAATATAACTGAGGAAATCCTTTCGGTAGCAGAATGTAACACTGCATATGTTGGTGAAATTAAGAGCTTGTCTTAATTTGTATGGCAGCATCCAATCTGTGGGAACAAAAGGAAAGCAAAAGAACTTCCTCTCACCAGCCATGAATGTACAGTCCAACTGCACAGATGTGCAGAAACCCTTTCTGAACAAGCACAGCACAGCTGTAGCCCACCAGCAAGACCATGGCACCTAGCAACCCAGAAGCTCGTTTCCCCGATATCTTTCTTACAGCCTCCAGCGAATCCCAGAGGAAACAGGCTGCATTAATTATTATAATTTTAATTATGTTTTAATTTACTAGAAACAATTCATCGTTTTGTTCAGATTAGCTATAGAAGATAAAAAATAATACTGTCTGTGAACTTGTATTCTGCTAGTAAAAGACACGTTATAAGTCCTTACGTGCGCTTCTTTTCAAGCAGAGTTTTAAAAGTGGAGATCAATTCCAAGTACGAAGTAGGTGTAACATAGTTGTGTCTTTGAAGCTCCGCGTGGTATAAATCAGATAAAACAATGGTAGATGTATGAAAGCTTTTACACATATCAATACACCCACTTCGAGTTTCTTCTGACATTTCGACATCTTCCAAGAAGCGAGAGGCAACTGCTTCCAATGCATCTTCAGGCCACGTCTATAACAAATGGATAAACACTTCTCTTACTCAGTACTTCACACTTATAAATATCAAAACGTTTTACAAAACAAAAGCAAAAATCTTTATCCCACTACATAGACAAAGATACTGAGACATAAAGAAATTACCTGCATTATCATTATAGAAGAGGACGATAACATAAGTAGAAAGAACTCAGATACCTAGACACGTAGTTCAAGCCTCCTGTCTTATCTCATCTAAAGGAAGCACTGCTACTAAAAGGAAAATCTCACATTTTCAATATGTCCATATTGGTGTAAGATTGTTACTCTTCTTCAAAAGAACTTCCAAAGTTACAGCGGGAACTTTTAAAACTTTATGGATTACATATTCTTTAAATCTTGTACCTAAGGACTTGAGCATGTCACATACAGAATACAGTCTTATTGCAGTGTAGTAGGGAAAACATAGTGGTCCGCATCAAAAAGATGTTTTTCTGTTTGTCTTTTTTTTCTTTTTACAGAGATTTCAGTTCCAAAAGTTTTGTGGGTTTTTTTGTTTGTTTGTTTGGTGGTTTTTTTTTTGGTAGTCCTTGTAATAATAGAAAACAATTCATTTTCAAATCTATTATGTCTACAGTACTACGTTCATTCAGTTATAGTCTTATACCACAATCAGACATTTATTTTCTTGATGATTTTGTATTCTTCCTATATTAGCTTTTATTACAGTCAAGTTTATTCTAAGTGTGTAAACAATTTAAAGCATGACACTAAAAAAATCCAAGGTATTTTTCACTGATATCTTGATCAGAATTACTTGCAAAAAAAATGGTTGAACTCATGTTTCTACTGCATTTCCATTAGAAAAACAAGCCAAATATATATTTATTTATTTATTTATTTATTTTTTACCTGAAACCAGTCTAGTGTGCAGCAGTTGACAAGAGCAGGAAATTTACGAAGGCGATTACGGAAAGCATCTCCAATTGGACTCATTGCCAGTACTATATGAAGCTGATCTCGGCAGCGATCAACAAACATGTTAAACAGAGCTATAGGACTACCATCAGTTTGTTTAGTCCTGTCCCTCTGGCGATCTATTTGACGCATTTGTTCACAAATTTCTTGTTTCTCATCTACTGCAAAAAGGTTTGGCACTTCACCTGCATTTAGTAAGTTGTTAATGTCTTCTAAGAATGACTCTCTTTTTATCTGTGTGTCGGTGAACAAGAAAACTCCCTGCACTTCTGCTTCTGTAGATTTTCTTAGTATATCTTTTAAGTCTTTGTGCCATTCACTGATACCATAACTTTTAGTTATTTCAACCTGGAAAAGGTTATACTCAGCCATGTGGGCTGCTAATCGAGTAAGAGACTGTCGACCACTACCTCCAACACCAACAAGGAGGGCGTGGCTACGAGGCTGTTTCAGAATACGGGAAATTCTACAAATATGTTCTATAGCAAACTGGAACAAGACCAGCTGCATTGGCTTTTTGCTTAAGTTATTAAACTCTTCAAGGTGACTTTCTACAACTAATCTCAGCTTATCCGCATCAGTGATCTCTCTATATTTAGTGTCGTCTCTTTTAGGGTCATGAAAATCACAAAACATTAAGGTACGTAAGTCATCTTCCTCCACTCTGCCATCATTATTGGAGTCCAGATCCTGAAAAAGCTCATGAAAGTCTTCGTGCAAGTCTTTATTCACAACTTCTTGGATAAATCCAACAAGCCAAGCCCGATCAGGATTATCAATCAAGCGATCATAATATACTCTAAGGACCTGTATGATCAAAATAGTTAAATTTTAGTAGTTGTTTCTGCTGCTGAATTTATTTTAATAAAGATAAACCAAATACAAATCAGAAAAAAAAAAGATTTCAGAATATAAATAATCTTAAACTTCAATACATAGAAAAAAATAGATATTTAGAATCAGTGGGAACAGTCAAACCCAATATTACTGTCTTGGAATTAAGTAGAGATCTGTGTGGAAATATACAGACGTATGCATTTGCTATACGTACTCTAATAAATACTATGTATGATTAATATATAAATGTAAAAAAGGCTGTTGCAGAGGAAGGGAGCATTCTGATCTTTCTGTTACAGAAAGATAGGACAAGTTATGGGTTTGTATTTCAGGAAAAAAGACCACAGCTGGATAACAGTAAATCTTTTTAATGAAAAAGATGGTGAAGAACAGGAACAGATTGCCTAGAGTGGGTCATATTTGTACTTGGACAACTGTAAGAAGTTTCTAGAAAAGCTTCTTCAAAATTTGCTCTTGCTCCTTCCTTTATGTGATCCTGCTTTGAGGAAGGGTAGTTGATGGGCTGAATACCAAAGATGTCTTCCATCATTACTGCCAAATATTTTATAAGCAACAATTACAAACAAGCTTGCTTTCCTTTAATTCCAGAGGAAAAATGAAAAAAGAAAGAAGGGATGCTTCACTTAAGCTCCTCTGAACTGTCCATCCTACTATGACTGATGGGAAGCATTTGCTGAAGGCAGAAAGATAGGGGGTTTATTCTAAAGGAAGACCAGAAGAAAAAACAATAATAGTAATAAAATAGGGATCAAACTTAAGATCACTCAAATTTCCAGAGTACCAGGACTACTTGCTGTTCTTTTCACGACCGATTTGTCTTTTTGTGGGGAGGAAGGAGAGAAGAAATGGAAAGGACTGTGTAAGCATTCAAAGCAGCAACCTGAGGCCACATAATCAGATGGAAGTGAATCAAAAGTGACCTTGTCTACAGATATGACTCATATTTGCATAGAACCACAGAATAGTTTGGGTTGGAAGGGACCTCAAAGTTCCAACCCCCATGCCACAGCAGGGCAGAGTTTCCAACCACTAAATCAGACACTAGATCAGGTTGTCCAGGGTCCTATCCAACCCGGCCTTGAAAACCTTCAGGGCTGGAGCACCCGCAACTTCTCTGAGCAACCTGTTCCAGCACTTCACCACTGGCCAGAAAAATTTCCCCCTGACATTTAATCTACATCTCCTCTCTTGTTTAAACCACTGTCCCTTGTCATATCAATGTCTATCCATATAAAAAGTTTGTTTCCCTCCTGTTTATAAGCTCCCTCTAAATATTGGAAGGCTGCAATGAGGTCTCCCCACAGCCTTGCCTTATCCAGACTGAATAAGCTCAAATTCCTCAGCCTGTCTTCATAGAAGAGGTGCTCCAGCCTTCTGATCATTTTTTGTGGCCCTCCTCTAGACCCATTCTAGAAGCTCCACATCTATCCTGAGGTGAGGATGCCACACTTGGACGCAGTACTCCAGAAGGGGCCTCACAAGGGCTGAGCAGAGGAGGACAATCACCTCTCTTGCTCTGCTGGCCACCCTTCTTTTGGTCTTCTGGGCTACAGGAAGGCACATAGCACTATTGGTTCACCTCCAGCACTTCATCCACCAGGACCGCTACACTGTTGTTGGCAGGGCTGATCGCCTGAAGTTCTTCTCCCAGTCTGTACACATATATGCGACTTCCCTAACCCAAATGCTACATCCTGCACTTGGCCTCCTTAAACCTCTTCACACATGTCCCCATGCCTCTGGGTGACATCCCTTCCTTCTGTAATATCAACTGCACCACTCAGATTGCTGTTGTCTGCAAACTTGCTGAGGGTACACAGATGAAGATGTTGATGAGCACCAGTCCCAGGAGTGATCGTTGGGGGACACTACTTGTCACCAGTATCCACCTGGACATACCTGAATAAGTCTGTCCATACAGAATAAAGAAAACCTGGTCTCATGAATGTGATAGCAATTTACAGCTGCTAGGCAATAGGATATGATATCACAAAAACATTAACAGTCAAGTCTGCATTTCAAATATAATAATTTCTTAGCATTATGTGATTTACCTCATGAACCCAGAGACGTTTTATCATTCCTGTAGATTCTGTTGTATCAGGCCTTGACAGGCAAACACCTTGAATAACACGTGAAAAATCACGGAGATTGAACAGATAGTGTGATTTGGCTGGGGTAGGAAGTAGATTCTTCATAGCTTCTTCATATATATGCATGGTTCCATTAATAATTTGTGGAATCAATTCAACATATTGTGGTGGAAAGGTATAACTGATAAAGTATAACAGGTGGTAATTAATAAACAATACAATATATGCACACTTAGATTTACTCCTGAGTCTGTGCCAGTTTTAAACTCTACTTCCATAATCATAAAATCATGATTTGTGCTGCAAGGGACCCTTGAAGGTCATCTAGTCCAACCCCCCTGCAATGAACAGGGACACAGGATGCTCAGATCCTGGTTCAGAATGACCTTGAGTGTCTCCAAGGATGGGGCATCCACCACCTCTCTGGGCAACCTCTTCCAGGGACTCACCACCCTCATCATAAAAACCTTCTTCCTTATATCCAGTCTAAATCTCCTCTTTTTTAGCTTGAGACCATTTCCCCATATACTACCTCAACAGACCCTGCTAAAGAGTCTGTCCCCTTCCATCTTAAAGCCCCCATTCAGATCCTGGAAGGCCACTATTACATCTCACAGCGAAAACTTCCTTATTCCAGGCTAACGGCCCTAGCTCTCTCAGTCTGTCTTCACAGGGGAGATGTTCCATCCTTCAGATAATCTCTGTTGCACTCCCGTGGATGTGCTCCAACAGGCCCACATCTCTCCTATATTGAGGACGCTACATCTGGACATGGTACTCCACGTGAGGTGTCACCAGCACAGAACAGAGTTATACTTCCTCATGGGCAGTTTTAAAAATATCAGTTCCCTTACTAGATTGAAAGATTAACCTTGTCTATGAATCAAATCTAGCAACCACAGAACACGCTGGAAAAATTGCCTACATCAGAAATAAGCAATTATACCCTTCCTCCCCCCTACATTTTCACAACTAACAACAGCAACAGAAAAGTTGGTCTAATAGCTCTTGCCATCTTCCATCTCCCTCTCAAAGGGTCAGAAGCTGTCAAGCATAAACCTAGTCTAGAAACAGGATATTACAATTTTCTGAGACTTAGCTGTTAGAATGGATAGAATAATGGAAGTTGAATCAATAAAAATATTTTTTAAATCTACTAATACAATTTAAAATTATGCAGCAGTAAAAAGCTGAAGAAAGAATAAACCTTCTCAAACCACAGGAAATTTAAGAATAGATTCTGCTTCTGTTCTTTGAATGATTACTAACCAAATTCTATTTATACATCAAATACTGTACTACAGAAATATCTCAACTAACTTAATTAGCTTCTGCTAATCTAGAACTTTGTTGAGAACTTCAGAATAACTCCTTCACTATTTTAGCATGAACATTTGTTCAGTTGGAGTAATGAATACCACAAAAAGCACAGGATATAAAAGATGTTCATTTCTTTACAACAGAAATTTCCTATAGACATATCTTTCAAATTTCCCAGTAACATAATTTTGACTTTTCTTCATACAAAAAGGTCTCTTACCATATAGTCAGATGCCAGTCTAAGATTCTAGAAAATATTGTGTACATGGATTCATCATCAAACTCATTAATGGTAATTTTATTGAAGTGTCGCAAGAATCGTGGTGTTACTGGGTTTCGACCACCACCTAAGTATTAGAAAGCACTACTATTGTAAATAACAAAAAAAAAAAGAGAGTAAAACAATAAAAGCCTAGCAATATTTTTCAATATTCATCTTTCATTCAACTAGCAGTGCCACAACGAAAAGTACTGCACTGTGTCATAAGCTTACTGAAAGCAACAAGACAGTAAAAATATTCATGGTGTTCTCTTGCAATAAATAGCATGCAAAATAAAGACTGAAATGGTCAAGTTATAGATAGATAGACTTGAAGTTATTTTAACCACACTTCTGTTGCAGAAGAAAGTTTTTATCATAAACTTTACATGTATATTCTCGATTTTGAAAGCATCCCCACGTAAAAAAGCCTGAGATGGGAACAAGGGAAGGTTTCACAGAAAAAGTGCCTCCAAGATTTGGCCTAAGTAAAATATATTTTTTAAAAAGTAAAATGTGCAATTAATTTGGGCTTTTATTTCACAGTTTCCCTCTGTTCAGCTTCACAGACTGATCATTCAGATAAAGTGTTTTGAACTCTGGATGAACATTTCTGTCCCGGTTTCAGCTGGGAGTTGATTTTCTCTTGTTCCTCATAGTTTCTGGTATAATGCTATTTTTTGGCTTCAGGAGAAAAAAAAAATTGTTGATTACATAACAGTGTTTTAAGTTGTTGCTGAAAAGTGCTGCACAGAGCCAAGGACATTTCAGTTCCTTATCCTCTCATACTGTCTTACTAGTGAGGGAGCGGGCACACAAGAAGTTGGGAGGGGATGGAACCAAGATAGCTGATCTAAACTGGCCAGAGAATATTCCATACCATATGACATGATGAAAAAAATCCTGAAGAGGGTGAGAGGAGTTGGCAGAGTGCGCAGCTGCAGCTAAGGGACTTATATTGAAGTAATGATTCCCATTTTAATATGTTACCCCATAACAGCAATGGCAGATATTGGTGGTATGGCAGTAGAGGCTGAATCTGCCAACCAAAATTCCACTACATGTTGTTCCCATGCAACAGATGGCAGCAGAGGGGCAGTCTGACAATGGCATCTGATGTGGAAGAGTATGTGAAGCAATGGTATGTCACTGAACATATGCAGGGGCAGTCTGACAATGGCATCTGATGTGGAAGAGCATGTGAAGCAATGGTATGTCACTGAACATATGCAGAAAAAAAATTTGCACCCATTGACATTCACTGATGCTTACAGAACATTTACGGTAACCAAACAGTGGATGTGAACACAGTGAAGTGGTGGGTGGTGCGTTTCAGCAGCAGTGACAGTCTGTCACCTCTGCTGATGCAGATTTTTTTAATGAGCATAGCATACAGGCTCTTGCTCATTGTTGGCAAAACTGCATAGATAATGGTGGTGACTGAGTTGAACANAAAAAAAATTTGCACCCATTGACATTCACTGATGCTTACAGAACATTTACGGTAACCAAACAGTGGATGTGAACACAGTGAAGTGGTGGGTGGTGCGTTTCAGCAGCAGTGACAGTCTGTCACCTCTGCTGATGCAGATTTTTTTAATGAGCATAGCATACAGGCTCTTGCTCATTGTTGGCAAAACTGCATAGATAATGGTGGTGACTGCAGTATTTTGTACCTGAGAATTTCCTCTATCAGTGCTACTGTGCTCTTTGCATTTGTTGTATTTTCCATAGAAATACATAGGAGGCATTACTGTTGGAGCACACTACATATATATAGTCTACATCTACACAGGCTATGAGAAAGATGTCTCCTGACATCATGTGATTACTTCATTTTTTTGCCAAGTAAAATAAAATTTATCTGCTGCAGATCTCCACTTAGTGCTTTTTTTTTTTTTTTTAAGTTTCAAACAAGGCTTCATTAGCCCAAAAGATTTTCAAAAATACTGTTCAGATAAACCCTTGTCTTCCTGCAAAGCAATGTTTCCTCCTGTTAGGCTTGTGTAGTCACTCTGTTGCTCCTCAACTACTTTAATTTGACCGCTATTCATGTTTCCTACAAGGAAAACATTCCCTGAGTCCTGTCCGTAGCCATAAAGGCCAAAACTTAAGCAGTAAGCATTTAGCATTTGAAAACCAAGGAAACAGAGGAAAAAAAATATATAGTATACATCTCTTACCTGGTGGTCCCATTGCACAAACCATCTGAATATCTACAAGTTTTATCATTGAGCAGTCTTTAAGGTCATACCAATTCCAGTGATCTAACCACTGTCGTAGTAACTCAACAGGAGGTTGAGCACCATAGACCTCTCGGGCTGGCATGTTAACATCATCTACAAAAACAACCTGAAAAAGGAAAACAAAGGAAATTTGTATTTACTGTTGTTTTTTTAATTGGAATAGTACACAAGTACAATCTTTTGAGAATCATGACGAAGTTTTTACTGGATTTGCTGCCAAGTTAAAAAAAAACAAACAGCTACAAAAGAAGCCATGCCAATTCTAAAGACGTTCCAAAACATACTTATAGAAGAGAGAGAATCTGTATTTATTTACATGTATCTGTGTTGCAGCGATCAACGACCAGTGCTGACTAAGCGGCAAACCAGCTAGGCTAGACCCCTCTGTTCTGGACACCCCCTGCCCAGGGACAAATGGGATGGACACACAGTGTCTAGCGCCAAGATGTCAGATTTATTGCGCAGCAGTAAAACCTTATATACCTAAACAATAACCACCCCTAAGTACCCGTATGTCCTGCCCACGTGTCCATCCCAGGTGCTGACAAGAACCAGCTGACCACTTCCCAAGGTGTCCACCCCCTGGTGCTCACAGGCACCACTCACGACCCTACAGTGCACGCAGGCACCATCCACAACTGCCCTACGGTGCACGCGAACACCCCCGACCACCCTGCTCGCAACCCACAATCTGAGAGCACTTAATAAAAGAGGGCAAAATAGTACTTGCTACTTAATCCTTCTGCGCCACTTACATGTCTTTTCCTGTAAAAATTCAGGAGTCAAGAAGAGACATGAAAATTTCATAAAGCATATGCCACTAGAAGCATCTTCATACAGCTATCCTAATTCAAATAATGCAAGTCCTAGAAATGCATTTATGCCTTTCATACCTCTTCCTTCTCTTTCTTTAATTGATATGGAGATGAAATTTGGTCAAAAGGAAAACAGGTTAAATCACGGGCCTTTTTCTCATTTAGAATTGTAATCTGAGCAACAAACTGAGATGGTTTTGAATGGAAACCTATCTGGGTTTCTATATCTACTTTTTTTACTCCAGAATTCTGTCTGAGTATCTCTTCACAGATGCCCAGGCAAATAAGCAACAGGGGTGAACAAGCTTCTTATTGTCCCCATAACAAAAAATCCAGATCTAGAACTACTGACAAACCTTTGGTAATTCCACTATTAGATTTACATAAAACTCAGAAACCACAATACTCAAGAGTTATAATGCTGTCAGCAGCATCTTACCCGTACAGAACTCTTACCTAAAACACAGTATCACAAAATATGGAGGGGGAAGTATGCTATGCTGCTCACTGTTTTTCATATCATGTATCTGTATTGTATCATTTTTTCAGTTGACTAAAATGAGATGCATATTACTAGTGAAAGAGAGAAATGAGATTGGAAACTTATGCACGTAAATGAGAAAAACAAGAACTAGGGGTTCATCAACCTTTCCTGATATTAGTTGCAATCAGCTGCAAAAATAACACATTCATATATTTGTTTGCATTTAAACACTTGCATACAGAAATATATCGATTACCATTTTTTTCCCCAAAGGAGGCCCAAAAATTCCTTTTCTCCTTTTATCCAGCTTAGACATTATAATATTCTGAGTCTGAGATGCTGTAGTTTGTGCTGAAAAGTTAATGAGCAGTGGCTTGTAGGCTTCTTTATTCAAATTATTCAAAAGGAAATTCTGGAAGAATTGAGGAGAAAGTTAAGATATGTATTTAGACGAATTTTAAGGCAATCTAGCAAATGGCAATTAAACAAACAATTTGTACCATTTTTATTTCATTTACGATGAGAAAGTAGTAACTTATCTCTAAGATAACACTTTAATCACGTTTCATCAGAAAAACCAATGTTTGAAATAACAGTGAACTTAATTTGTCAGAGTAAAATTTCTACTTCACATTATAGACATCTTCACAATTCTAAGAAAGAATCCAAACCAAAACATGCCCAGTATATTATACAAATTCAGTATGTTAGTATTTTGCACAAGCAAAACACTTCATCATATTATTAGGAGTTGATTTGTAAAGACTCCAGTAGCCCAAACCAAAAAATGCTGAAGCAGGTACAGGTCAAAACACTTATGCTTAGTTTCGAAATGTACCCAGGAATATTTATTTCAAAGGGCATAGGAAAAAAATGTAAAAATAAGTTTTATGGTCAAGATTGATCTTATTTTATAATGCTCTCTACCTTCTGAAGTCTCTTCTTCATTAGTTTAAATGTAATCTCCAGAGGAAATATAAATCAGTCACCTTTCTAAGTATGACTGAATGGGACTCATTTCTTTCCCACACATAGGTAAAATCACAGGGTTGGAGGTCATCCTTTCAGACATTGCTACAGAGCACTACCGTATATAAATTAACATCTCTAGTGACTTGCTTAATGTATTACCAACAGATGTTGGAGTTTTTGGACCTCGCAATCTTTTTAGCAGGAAGAATATTTAATTTCTACTTTTGAATGAAAACAATGAACTTCTGCATGAAAGCATAACAGTGACAATATACAAAAACTGGAAAGCAATTTAACTCAATGATCATATTTCTTTCAGT